>CAXAKS010000510.1:0-52500 GCA_963969495.1 Ceratothoa steindachneri
AAACTCTCTGAGAGGTTTTATTATGACTAAATTTTACAGAGATTAAACTATCGTAAGAAATCTGGAGGACTTGGGGGACGTGAGAGCGAGAAACACGCAAGGTGTGTGTTTCAGGTTCGGTTCCGTCGGAACATTTACAATGTAACAGCTGAACCTTGACAATGTATGAAATGCTTTTTACACCACAGGAAGACTCTTGCTCCTGAGTCCTGGCTTTCTCCTAAAGGGGGAGGAGAGTTGCGGCCAAAATACTCGTTGCGGAGGGTCTCGATCTCCAGATCGACGGGTTTTTTTAAAGGAACGGGCCCCAGGGAAACCTTGGTGGCCTGGGCACGGGTTACCACGGGTTGTGCTACCGAGTTGTTTGTAACCTGGGGGCTCCGACCAATCAGTACAGAGCAAAACTTGATTCTGGCTGCTACCACTTCGACTTAACCAATCAAATACTCACATTCGATGTGCCATTTTACAATAGGGCAACGATTCGCTTGGCTAAGGTAATCATGGACTTCAGCAGCAAGGGGCGAGACAGAGCGGTTCTTTCACACCTCGTCACCGGGAGGGGAGGGATGTTCGAACAGGAAATGACGTCGTCCATGGCGTGATACCATAACACGTGGTCTCTGATAAATTTGGGAGGGGGTCAGAGGTTGTTCTTTTACAGCCCGTAGTCGAAATACACTAGATGCTTCAACAAGGCAGGGAAAATCGTGATATCATGCTGGAGAGAGGGATAGTTGAGAGAATAGGACCCGAATTCCCAACCTACTTTAGGGCGAATAGTGCCATAAAACCAGACATTGTGTTTGCCACACCAAGACTTACACTAAATTACCTAATTGAAAGAAGCCCTCCTTCAATAAGCGATTATGAAATCATGGTGATGACCATATCATTAGAACCCATTCAAATTCATGCCTACGTAGAAAGCAGTACAGATTAGCTAACTGGACAGGATACTATGAAGACCTAAAGAAACACCAAAAAATCAAACTCGCCGAAGCAACATTGGAGGATATTGAACATGAGCTGGAAAGACTAATGTAGGCATTAATAGATGCTGACAGAAGACACGTCTCAACTACAGAGTACAGAACACTACCACACCCCTTGAAAACTTAGAAAATCAGGAACCTAGAAAATCAATATACGACACTTAGGGAAGATATAAAGTTCAATGGCCCTCAGAGAGAAGATAAAGATCGTATATGGCAAGTTAGAGAAGAATTAAGAAATGCAATAACAGTCGAAAGAAGCATAAGGTGGGATAGATTTATAGAAGCCATTGATAGCGAAACTAACCCAACGAAATTTTGGAAAAAAATAAATATAGCTAGGGGAAAAAAGAGTCAAGGCCCAAGATCGTATTAACCCATGACGGAGGAGAAGCTAAAGAACCTCTTGAAATAGAAACTGACTTTCGCACTTATTCGGGAAGCGTTTTTGACATCTCGCCGGAAGAAAATGAAGATTTTGACCGAGCCACGAACTACGGGTAGTAGAAGCCTTGGAAGAGATACTCCCTAATAACAATGCATTATTGACAATCCTAGCAGAAGAGGGAGTTGAGTCAGTCACCCTAGAGGAGTTAAAGAAGACTAAAGAGAATACCAAACAGAGAGCCCCCGGAAAATCGGGGCCAACTAGGCAAAACCTAATCAGAGCACCATATACTCTACTCTTACTGTAGACTTTTAGCTTCTAACTTTTTCCACATGTAAGGTAAGACGTCATTCCATTTTTGTTCATTCCCTGAAGATGATCGACCACGGTAGAAAGGAGTCTTTTGCGAATGTTTTTTCTGGTCTACAAAAGACCAGACAAAAAACTTATAAGAAAAATAAAGAGAATACAAGTTAAAATTAATAACGCTACCACTGCTGTGGATTTCAACAGTGCATTTATATATATATATATATATATATATATATATATATATATATATATATATATATATATATATATATATATATATATATATATATATATAATTTTATATATATATATATATATATATATATATATATATAATATATATATATATATATATATATATATATATATATATATATATATATATATATATATAAATCTTTCATGCGCTTGAAAGAATGATGAAATAAATCCAGCAAACCGCAAGAAACAGAAAAACAGGATAATTTTTCTTCTGAAAAAGTTATTTCCTAATTCGCAAAAATTCTGTACAGGGGTGGGATTCGAACCAAGAACACTGAGGCAGCGAGCAACCGCTTTGATCTCACATCATTCTTTTACACTGTATATTCGCCGCGTGTTTACCTCAATTCTCCTTTGTCCTTTGAATTCCCAATTAATTTCTCTCTCTTTCATAGTCCCGATCGACCTTACGAAGCGTGCCTTAAAAGCTTGTTTGTTTGGAAGATTTTTTTTCTTCTGCGTAGCCGAGTGGTCTAAGGGGCAGTTTAATTGAGATCAAAGCGGTTGCTCGCTGCCTCAGTGTGCTTGGTTCAAATCCTACCCCTGTACGGAGTTTTTGCAAATGAGGAAATAACATTTTCCGAAGAAAAATTATCCTATTTTTCTGTTTCTTGTGGTTTGCTGGATTCATATGTATATATATATATATATATATATATATATATATATATATATATATATATATATATATATATATATATATATATATATATATATATATATATATATATATGCAACGGTTGAAATGAACACTGCCAAAGAAAACGAGATCTAAGAAATTCAGTGAAATTTCCCCATCGAATTGAATAATTTATAAAATTACTGTTTAGGGATTCCAACGTTTACAGGAGTTTGGCTCGTGTTTTGAACGTATTAAGCCCCTTCCATCACTTACCCCTACTTCTTTTTCCTCTCATGTACCCCTTTCCATTTTAGTTCACCCTTGGGGGTAGCTCACAGCCTTCTGAATATTGTAAAAGTTCTTTTCTTCTTTTTCCCGATGTCCGGCTTTCATTTCATGATGGAACGCAGTTGTATAAAATTCCTTTTCTAATTACATAAGTCTACCTACATACTTTTACCGTTTTCTGTGTATTTTAATGGGTCTAGTATTTATGGCGTATATATTTGCTTCGACCTAAAATTTGATGAATTATATGTTATTATCTGTACATATTTAGATAATATCTCAATAAAAATCAATACTTTTTACACGCTGCGTATTCTAAGATGTATTTTGATAGAAGTGTGCGCATTTTATTGAATCATTGTTTAGTTTAATTGAATATTCATGTTTTTCTTTTGATCCATAATTTAATTAATAATGATTTCTGCCTTGCGTTATATTTAGTTTATATTCTTGCTATTTTCGATATATTTTAAATAATATTTTTATTTTATACTATTATGTTCATTTATTATTTATTTTGTGCCTGATATCAGGCACCGTGCTTGACTGGTTCCGCTCTTACCTCTCGTCTCGTACCCAATCCGTTGTGATTGACGACGTTTCATCCGACTCTACCCCCATTCGCTTTGGAGTGCCACAAGGCTCTGTCCTTGGTCCTCTACTATTTCGTATCTACCTTCTCCCTCTTAGTTCCCTTCTCCGTAATCTCGGTCTATCCTTCAACCTCTATGCTGATGACACTCAAATTTTCGTAATACTATCATTTTCTCTGACTGCGTTAGGAATCTGGGTGTTGTTTTTGATGAGCATCTCTCCTTTAAGCCTCATATCCGCAATGTCAGCAAATCCTCTCTATGTTTACTTCGTAACTTCTCTCGCATTCGCTCTCACTTTGATCGCCAAAGTCTTGAGACTGCTGTTCATGTCTTCATCACCTCACGCGCTCGACTACTGTGACTCACTGCTTATGAATCTGCGATCCTCCTCTCTCCGCTCCCTTCAACTTGTACAGAACTATGCCGCCTGGCTTCTTCTCCGTCGCCCTCGCTTCGCTCCCTTCAAACCCTTGCTGCATGAACTGCACTGGCACCCTGTCAGATCCCGTACTCACTTCAAGATACTTCTCTTCACATTTAAGGCCCTAAAAAAAACAAGGCTTCGTCTTACCTCTCTTCTGCCCTCTCGCCCCGCCATGTCCCTCGGGCCCTTCGGTCATCACATGCACCTCTCTCCGCTCCCTTCAACTTGTACAGAACTATGCCGCCTGGCTTCTCCTCCGTCGCCCTCGCTTCGCTCCCTTGAAGCCCTTGCTGCATGAACTGCACTGGCTCCCTGTCAGATCCCGTACTCACTTCAAGATACTTCTCTTCACATTTAAGGCCCTAAAAAAACAAGGCTTCGTCTTACCTCTCTTCTGCCCTCTCGCCCCGCCATGTCCCTCGGGCCCTTCGGTCATCACATGCACCTCTTTTGAATATTCCTCGTTCATCCCTCTGCTCAATGGGACACTGCTCCTTCTCAATTTGCGCCCCTAAGTTGTGGAATGCTCTTCCTGCTGAAATCAGGTCTTCTCCCTATCTTACCACATTTAAGCGTCTCCTGAAAACGCATCTTTTCAGTATTGCCTTCTCCCTCTCTTGAATTTCCATTGAATTTCCATTGAATTTCCATTCTCATTTCAGCACAACGAGCGCTCTGGGAAGGCCTCAGGCCTTGAAGAGCGAAATACAAAAGTCTTATTATTTATTTATTATTATTTATTATTATATTAAATTGTTCTATTTTATGCTTATTTTGGCACGTTCAATTTCTAATTTTTGTTTATCATTTTTGTATGCGTTTTTATTTGGTTTTCTTTCGTTCTTTGCTGAAGGGTTGTTTAAATTTAGCTTTTTCAATATCTACTTGTAATTAGAGCTGAGATAAAATAATTTTATGCATGGTTTGCCATATTTTCTGATTGACATGTTTGTGTTCTAATACTACTACTACAAATAACAATAATAGTACAAAAATTAGTGCATTGACTTGCGGGACTGTATAGTAGTTTTCAGTAACTTACTGTAGTTTGCAGCATATTTGTACAAATTTATACCGGCTTTCACAAGCATCGGAAAACCCTATCGGAGAGAGGGTCGAAACAGACGGAAAATCAGCCTTTGCATAGCTTACGGTTCTTGACCCGAACTCGTACATTTTAGCAACTTCCCAAAAATGAGGGTCTTGTCGAGTAAGATGCAGGGAATATTATAAGCCACTGCGTTCGTATTTGAAAGATAACCAGAACAAAGACATTCTTTGTTCCAACCATCCCAAGAGGACCTAGATCCGTTTGGTTCAGGTGGGGTAGCCTTCCACTTCTTCACCACTCATGTAAGTCCTTTTAGTCGCGTGTGACTCTATATCTCACTATGTCGGTCCGTCGGTCCTCGTTTTTTTTTTTTGGGGGGGGGGGGTAATAACATTGTAACTATTCGGCCGATTCTAACGAATTTTGAAGCCCTTATGCTGTTTTACATTTTATTTCGAATGATATAATTGTCTAGGTCCTCCCAAGGTTAGCCCGGGGATAATTTTGTTTTGGCAATAACATCAAAACTATTTGGCCGATTCCAACAAAATTTGAAACTTATGTTGTTTTACATTTTCTTTTGAATGATATAATTGACAAGGTCCTCCCAAGGTTAGTCCGGGAATTATTTGGCAATAACATCATAACTTTTCGGCCGATTCTAACGAAATTTAAAACCTCTATGCTGTTTTGCATTGTCTTTCGAATGCTATAATTGCAAAGATGCTCCTAAGGTTAGCCCGGGAATTATTGAAAGTTTGGAAGGTCGTAAGGTCATAAATCAGAAAAGTGAGAACACGCGACTTTGGCCAGTAGACCTTGTTTTGTTTCTGTGGCCTACTTGAGCTTTGGCATTTATTTATTATCTTTATGAATGTTTCTAAAAGACTTGTTGAGAGGAAAGATCCGATCTTCTTTTATTTTCTCGGGTCGTTTGTAGGATCTTCTTTTAGGGTCCTAAATTGAAGAATTCGAGACTCTTTGTAAGTTATAAAGTAATTTGTCTTTCTATTATTCAGGATTCGTAGTGGACCTGCATATATTTCTGCCAATTTCAAAACTTGTGCAGCCGGTTTAGAATTGCCTAAGTTCTATTTCAATCAAGCTGGATAACGACCGGTTGCAGATAAATAGCACTTCTTTGTCAATGGCAGTATAAAAAAATAGTGAGTAAGTAAGTTAAGGTCATATTGTATTAACAAAACAAAGAAATTACAATAAAATTGACGCTTCAAATTAAAATAAAACTAACTATTTACAGGAAAATTTAATGAGAATATGATTTCTTCACTTTTCTCCTACGCTTCTGATGCCTTAATAGTTACCAACTGTTGCGAAAAACATGGACTTAAAATAATTTCGAACTTATAATTTTTAAAGCAACTTAGGTAACTTTATGTTATAATAACTTTCCCTTAATTTATATCAATATATAAAAAACGTAATTAACAAGTTGGTTCAATAACAAGGAAACGTTAATGATGCAGTTAACTTAGAACGAAGTTAACCTAAAATACGAAGTTTGAAATAAAATCTCAGACAAGGTTGTACCCCTGCCTTACGTCATCAGGGAACGAAGAAAGGGAGACGCAATATTTAGTGCCTCCGATACTTTAATTAAATTAAAACAATTAAATTAATTTACTTGATTAATTTTTTACATCTTAGGCACTACCAATTAATCTAGCTCAAATTTTGACTAATTTAATATCAAATTGAACCAAACACACCAAAACCTACTCACTATTTTAAACTTTAGAAGTTGTACAGTAGGGCTCCCACTCTCGGATAATTTATACTGTATATATTTATATGTTTATTCTCTTTTTTTCTCTTTCTTTTCTCTCCATTCGTTTACATAAATTAAGTAGAATATTTATAATCGTGTTTCAGTAATAGAAGGAAAATTTAATCCTTATTACATGTCTTTAAACTTAACCAATCTAAACTCATCTAATATAACCTACCTAACTTTATGTGACTTAGTGAACCTAAACCTAACATAGCGTAACCATGCATAACCAAACATAATCTAACCTAATCCAAATTAAGCTTAATTTGTCCTGACCTAATCCAACCTTACCTAACTGTAACCTCAGTGAACACAGCTTAATTTAACCCAATCAAAACTAACTTAAAGTAACCTAACCATAACCTAAACCAACCTGCATCCTACCACAATGTGACCGTATCAAACCTACTCTAAACATAAACTAACCTAAAAGACAATTTCGGTATAAAATATGACTCTCGCTCCGCCTAATTCTGAAATTACCAACTCGCCCGGAACACAACAAAGACGTGTTTTAAACTTGTCAACCTGAGCAAAATTTTTGAACTGCTGGAAACTTTCCACTGATCGCGTAACTTGCGGGTATTTATTTGGGTATTTATTTTCGATAAAATCTAAAACTAACGGGTAACCTCTTCATCAAACTCTTTAAGGTAAAGTTGATAGTTCAAATGGTAGAACATACGTATGACAAGTAGTTAAAAGAGGAAACCTCTTGCCCACGCAACTCTCCCCTGTATCAAAAACCTAGACAGCTAAGAAAATGAATTGTTATAAAGACAAAGATAAGTAGGCTACACAGTGATAGAGACAAAGAGAGAGTGACTAGTAAATAAATAGGTCAAGAAATACAGCTTTTACATGAATGAAACAAGGAAGGCGTAATCGGTGTCTATAAGACGTTCGATCTGTTTCTGCTGCAACGAGGTTGGTCGCTTATAACTAACGGTTATTCACACGTGAGCGTAAACTGCCGGGCGCGCGCGGTGAAACCTTTACTCATTGTAAGTATATTATATGAGAGGGAGAGTGCGCAACTGTCCCAAATCTGCCATCACTCCACACATAATAATAATAATAATCAGCATTTAAAGATATTTTTATGCCACAATATAAGAATTTCAAACAATATATATATATATATATATATATATATATATATATATATATATATATATATATATCAGGTTGAAGAAATGAGAAGAAAGGAAAACAGTGTAGGTAAAAAAAGTGAGAAGAAAATACTATGGGCATGTAATGCCTATAACCCCACCATCCACAAGGAGTCTGAATGAAAGATAGAGAATATATGGAAGATGGGGACTAATTAGTATGGTCAGCGACTAATAGGAAGAAAGAAAACAATGAAACCGCGAGTGCAGAACAGCGACTCGCATTAACATGGGGAAAGATGAGGATGAGAAGAAAATAGAGACAAAGAGTTGGATACAAATAAATACGAAGAGAGAAAGACTGGTGGAGACAAATTAGCTCAAAGAGGTAGAGACAAATATAGAGAGTGTAAGCAATAAACGTAATTAAGCAAGCGATGGGTTACAAGGCCCGTTTCAGACATCCTTCGCAGTATCAATTACGCCGGGTGAACATGTCACAAACATGTTTTCTAGAACCGACACGTTGAGTGCATTGTCCACCACTGTCCAGCCACCAAAACGCCCCCAATGGACGAGAGAACCAAACAGAAAGGAAGGTCAGAGGCGTTGGGGGGGGAGCGCGAGATAAGATCATATGATCTCGTTATCTCGTTTGTCTCTCACTCATGAGTCTCACTTTTCTAATCATTTTGAGTCCATCTGTTTCTTAATTTGTCTCTCCTGTCTTAGTCTTTCTCGATTAATCTCTTTAATCATTATTTTTCTTTTATTCTATTATGTATCGGTTATAAATTATCATCTGTTTTTCTTTTACGTCTACCTCATCCTCATCTACCATATTTATTTGGTAGTAATTCTGTCTTAAATTTCCTAGCCCTGTTTGGTTTTCTCTCGGTTAATGGTAACTAAATTGTCTTTGTCACGGTATCTACCACTTGAATTTACGTAACTCTACAAAGAACTATACTTTCCTTTTGTGTGTGATGGTGGAGCAATGAGGAAAATTGAAGGACTGGCTGATGTGTGGGAGGAGGAGAGAAGTGAGGGTGATACATCCTTTTACTCTCACTCACTTTTCGTTAGATTCGTCGTTTTGGCGCCAAGTATTTCGCGCCAAATTTAGAATCAGTGGAGTGAGCGTAAATAAATAAGTCAATTTGTTTGATTCACTTTTCACTTCAAAAGATTTTTACTGTGCAGCATATATATATATATATATATATATATATATATATATATATATATATATATATATATATATATATATATATATATATATATATATATATATATATATATATATATATATATATATATATATATATATTATATAAAACACTTAAGTCCTAGTGATGTACAGTTGCTACAATTAGTTAGTCAATATAATTTACGGTGAATTTCGTTCAGACAGTGGCAATTTAATATACTATTATTTGATCAGAGATGGAGTGTTTGAAGTATATTTAGTTATAAATAAACAAGATAATACATTAAATAAATTTAGTGAAATCCTTCACGTTTTGCGTTATTTCAAGCAGAACTGTCGAAACATTTTGAAACGGGTTTATTTCAAAACATGTGTGCCAGATTTCACCAAATATTTCCTTCTTTAATCATATTAACTTTATATATTTATTTAATTTTTACTCATTAATATCATAAAAATATTCACATTAGCATTTGCCTTTTTTTATCCGTATAATTAAGTTCCCAAACTAACGTGATGTGGAAAATAGTATTACATAGCAACACAGCACTGCAAAGCCTAGCGTTAAACATCTAAAAATATTTGAGGATTTATAGAACATATAAATATTTATATCATATCTAACTTACCTCTGAAAAAGTGACATCAGTAATTTGGGTAACTGCACCTAAGAGCGTAAATGCAAGGGTAAACTATTGGAAATTTAAAGAAAACCAACGAGGTTCCGAACGCTTAAGTTTATTCCAGTATCTTCAAGCGAAGAACAGGAGAAGAATGAGAGAGTAAACATGGAAGAAGATGGCCGTCTCAAAAACTAAATCCTGAGGTGTTATTAACTTTAATAAACAGGTAGTTATCGTTGTTGTCATCCAAAAAATGAATATTGGTAAAGTTAATTATTGAAAAAATAGAAAATGATATATCCATCTTCATATATTTATATAAAAATAACTATATGCATAAGCAAAGATACATACATATATATACATCAATAAATGTAAGTAAAATATGAATATGTCATCCTTACATATGAGAAAAACTAAGAATATTTTAAAATCTTAACAAAGAGAATTTAAAATTGAAAATACAGTTTACAGTTAGGGTAAATTTCTTAGAGACAATCGACTTTCTACCCCTAAATTTCAATTAAGCCGTTCATTTTGTGCCTAATTAGTGAAAGGAAGCGAGGGCCTATGTTAAAATATCTTTCCTGATTGGTTAATTGCTTCGAACAAAATATTAAAAGTGCTTCGACTATTTGGGGCCGCGCTGAGGGAAATCTAACCTTTAAATTACAGAAAAAAGGTTGCATAAAATGTCTGCGTAGGAAATATTGCATCGTTATTCTCCGAGAGAAATTCATGCGAGTAAATTAGGTCGGTTTCGCTAACTTCTACTATCTCTCATTATTTATTAGGACCGACAAAAAGCTTATCAACCACTTAATATAACAAACCTGACTTCAAGTAGCCATCACCTACCACACAGTTTTATCTTCAATGAAAATGACTTAAATCGAGAATGTTTTTCACTGTTGTATTCCTTATCATTCATTCATTTTAAAACTAATAAATGCAGCATTCAAATAATTCAGTACAAACATTATTTTTAGTACTTAAATGAATAAAATATGGATCATCGAAGGCATTTCGTCTCAAATTTACTTGTAAAAAAGTTCATGAGGAAATTTGAGACATAATAATCAGCAGCCCTAATTACCAGACCCAGAAATAAGCTTACTTCTACTATCAGTTAGCGTTCTGGGGCGGGGCTTATGTAATGGCTGGAGTGCCTAACGACGTATGTTATTTAACAGCTAGGTTTCCCACAGCGCCCCCTCCTTAAATATTCTAAAAAATTCTTTTAATAGTTTTTTCGAAACAATTATTCATTAGTCAAAAATTTGATTGTCTACGAGCAACTGCCCCCGACTGTACATTTACACCTTTAACTGGAACCTGTTTTTTCTCGTTTAATTTCCTTCTTTAACATAGAATTAGAACATCCGTATTTTATAGATTTTTGCTACAATTAATTTTGGAAGATTAGGTTGATTTTATTGCAGCTAATTTAATAATATATCTTATTATATGAAATCAGTCTTTAAATATATAGTGACAGAGTTTTCCCAATTATTCTGTTTTGGATGATAAATATAAAAACAAAGCGTTAGATGTTTTATCTGTTCCCATATTATATTTATATTAAGGTAATATTATACTGAAAGGTTAGTCAGTTTGCCCCATATAATATTTTATGCATTTTTAATAGGCTCATTAGCGATAAAGAAGCAGTGTAGGTTAAGTAGAAAAGAAGCCAAATCGTGTCTACTCCACAAAGGTTTTTCGAGGGTCTTTGAGAACGGTTCTTGACAGTCATTGAAGAAAAATGTGTACACAAACAACCAAAAATGATGACACAGTTAATTCTATAGACACCATAATGACACATGCAAATATTTGGCTTTAGTATTTGTTTAGCCTTTTACTTTTAACCTTTTTCTAGGACAGTCGTTGTGCCTTGTGGTTTTCCTGGGGTTTAGATACTCAGGGGATTCTTTTTAGTAGCGTGCGCGTGATTCTATAAGTTACTATGTAGTTAGGTCGGTCCTGTGGTAACAATTTTACTTTTCAATGAGTTTTTGAAAGTTTTGAAGGTCGTAAGGTCATAAGCGGGAATAATTAAGAGCAGGCGACTTAGGTCTGTTGACCTCGTTCCTTCTTTATGTAAAGCGTTCCTCTGGTCATTGCCGCCAAAGGTTAGGCAAGAAGAAAAAAAGAGGGGAGGGGGATCTCAGGAGAAAAGGGAAGTTGACCATGAGTTCTCTTTCGTACAGAGATAAATTGAGTTCTAGTACCATACACGATTGTTGTGGTTCTCATCAAAGAAATTGTCCCTCTCAAAATCTATACCTAAGCCCATTTAGGACTAGAAAATGTTATCAAAAATTCTTCGTTAACAGAGCGACGCAGCCAGTCTGATCCATGTAGCAATTGTTGGTTAGAGATAGCTTTATGATGACGTGGGCGACAATAATGTCGTCCACGTAACTAGTTCGTCCTAAGGTTCAGAAGGTAGGAATCCCTTGAGTAGGAATATCTATATCACCAGTCGTAATAATGGCTTCTGGTAAGGTTAAAAATACGAACCTAAAGGGATAAAAGCTGTGTATTTTGAGTGTTTCATGAGGTAAAAGTAATTTTGCTAAAATATTCGTTAAATTTCCTGAGGCACACTTGATTTTTTGATCAAATTTCCTAAATTTTTGCGATCTTTTTACTCGCATCTGATGTCAAATAAAATTAACATAATCTCATTTTCCTAGTGGAAATTGGGTTCAAAAGAAATTCTTTATAAATTAAATATACTCTTTACCGACCAAATAAGCCTCACCGCTTAAAATATTTGCCTTTTAAATAATACTATGTAACAAAATTTCCCCTTTTTCTTGTTCCTGGGTTAAAAGTGTTATTTTTCAATTGTACCTAACTAAAGCAAATGAAAAAAATAATTTTGATTCCCAAGCTTTGCTTTTGTAGGTAGGCTACTGAATGTATAAATTTGCTCATTTTGTAAATAATGCTAGGGTATTATTAAATTTGGAAAAAAATGAGAATATATAAAAAGATGTAGGCTTTATTTTTTTCAAAGCACGGTAGAAAATTTTAGATTTCATTGTAAAAAAAATTCGAATAATATTTGTCTTAAGGAAATCTTTCAAAAATTCTAGATTTAATGAGAAATTTCGAGAATTTTTTGAAGATTCAAGAATGTTTATGAACTTGCCAGAACACTCTTGGAAACTTCTAGAACCATTTGGATTATCCTGCAATATTACCTCAGAAATAGTTGTTTGACAGAGATTTATAGATCTGATATCATTTCAGCTCGCTCTAGATACCATAGTGAACAAATCAGAATGAAATGTCATCAAGAGGCTGCAATCTTTCTCCAGATGTATCCTCCTACATCTGTGGACAGGCCAAAAAGTTCGGTGTGACACCATTTTTTCCAGAATATCTGAAGCTTACAAAATATTCTTTGGAAGACCAGTTGTGGACCATGACAAACATGAGCACCTAATCTTGATTGTGAACACTACAAGAAAACTTTGAAGGGTAAGAAATCGTTTTGTTGTAATGTGTAAAATATTAAATGTCAAAAGTATTTAGCCTGTAATGTTTATAAGACAAAAGATTAATAAAGTATATATTTTTTACTTTTACAGAAGAAGCAACTGCTACTTCTGCATTGTGGACCCTTCCAAACGTCGAAGTAGCAGAAATGCACCTGCTATTTCCTATCCTGATCTTTCATCCTCCATTTGATCAGTACCACACCTTGCTGATCTTCCGTACTTACCACTCCAGAGAGGAATAAGCCACCCTCAGAAGAAAGCAATAATTCAGAAGCTGAAAATATCAGTGAAGATGTAGACCACAGTGTCAGAAATGTGGCTTTTGAGAGGAATCCATACTATCCAAATAGACCTCAATGACCTTGTCAGAGATATTGGCTTGTCAAAGTCCAAATTCTGAGCAAGTAACAGGCCATTAAAAACGTCATTAACATCTCTCAAGATTCTTTACTTGCCAAGCCGGTCTTCTTGATGCAATTGGAATAATATGAAATCCAGATGAGTGGAGGTTCTTTATTGAGAGTTTCTTCAAGAAACATTAAAGCTGTATTTCTCCATAATTGGAATAAATATTCATCCCGTCCCTGGCTCATTCAGTATATCTCAAGGAGAACTACAACAATGTCAAGCTCCTGGTACAATATTTCAATTATAAGGAGTATGACAGGGAAGTGATTGGAGACTTCAAAATGGTATCATTTTTAATGGGTCTCCAGAGGAACTTTACTAAATTTTCATGTCACCACTTTCTTTGGGAAAATAGCGATATCACAGCACATAATGTCAAGCATAGGTAATTGACAGGGCCGCAAAGGGTCTTCCACCCGTTGCATTTAAAACTAGAGTTCATGGAGCAGTTTGTTAGAGCTCTTAACAAACACTCTTGCAGCCTTCAAGTACCTTCGAATTTTTTTTCCAAACTCAGAAGGAAAGGGGCAAGCTGGTGTCTTTGTTGGACAACAATTCAGGAAAATCATAGAGTTATCAGAATTCCTTGAAAAGCTTAATAAAAAGAAAAATAAACACGGAAGAGATTTGTTTGGGTGTGTCTTCTGGTCTTTGGGGGCAAAAACAAGGCTGAGAATTATACGCAACTGATTGAGAACTTAATCAAAAGCTATGACCAAGTGGCCTGCACTATGTTTCTGAAGGTGCACATTCTTGATGCACATCATAAAAAGTTCAAGAAGAATATGGGAGCATACTTAGAGGAGCAAGAGGTGCGCTTCCATCAATATATACTAAACTTTGAACATAGATACAAGGGAGTATACGATGAAAACAAGATGGGAGATTACATTTGGGGGTTTGTACGGGAATCGAGGAAAACTGTTCATTTCCAACTTTCTTTTACGTGTTTTTATATATTTCTTGTAGATTTCAATAAAATTGTATAATTTTAATTCTGTTTTTGTTTTTAGTCTTACAATGGATGAAAAAAAATAAAAATTGCCTATTTTTAGTAACTATTTAAACATAAAGATCACAAAAGCAAATTTTAAATAAAAATTGTCGATTTTCTATTGTTTTACAATAAAAGGAGTTGAAAAAAATCACTTAATAGCTTGGAAAAAATTTCGTTATATAGTGTAATTAGAGAAAACTTTTCAATAATTAAGGAAAAGTTTTTGCTTTTAATTTTTTGCATTCGAATTTTTAGAACTAATTTATTCCATGTATTAAATTTCTTGTTTTTTTAATATCCGGCCCCGATGTAAAGTATGATAATGATGGTTTTTAATCTTGTGTATTTGCGGCGTTTTTTCTATAATATGAGGGTATTAAATAAAGTTCTATGTTTAATTTTGGCCAAGTCCATCTTATTGCATATTAATATCCCTAGAATAAATAAAGATTTTTTCGTGATTCATTGGGGACATTTTTAGTGGCGTACACACGTCTCTATAAGTTACTATTTCGTTCCGCTGGTCGGTCGATTAAAAAGTAGACATTTTACCTTTCAATGAGATTTTAAAAGTTTTAATAAATGAATGAAAATTACCTTCATGCATTAGGTTGACCACAGTTTATTAATATAAATAAACAAAACGATATCCATACTAAAGATAAACTTTTGACTTAATAAATGACATTGGCTTAAATTGCTAATTTTGAAACTACTCCCTTTTAATGCAAGCAGCATCATGATTAGAATAATAAGGCCAATGTAAATGAACTCTATGAGTGAAATAGGATTTAACATAGATATGATCAAGAAGGACTCCTTCCTCATGTGTAGCTGATTGGACTAACTGTTGAAACCCATGGGAAAGGATTCATCCTACAATAGGATGTGTGTCTTCCAAATAATTGATATTAAAATCCCCAACAATATAACAATAACCAGGCAATGGCTTCGCCACTCCCCTCTACGGGGGAGCTTGCGCTTCGCTACTAAGATTAAAATTTAAAATCTCAAAGAAAGCAGCCATGGTTAAATTTTTATGAATTTTCTGAACTTCGCCAATTATAATAATTTTAAAAAGGAACTCTAAACTAAATTTCTCCCATTTCGAAATGTCACGTTGCTAAAATAGATTTTCTGAACTTCACCATTTGTAATTCTTTGGGTTTCAAAAATTCACAAAATTTCGATACTTATATTTATTTCTGAACTTCATCAATTTGTTGTTTTTTTAATATTATAAAAGAATTATTAGAAATGACCTTGATAAAAAACATAAGTCATAACCAAACTAAGATGAAATTATTATTCAAATACTCAAAAAATCTCTTTAAATTATAGAGTTAGTGATGATGATTATTGAAATAATTGATAGCACGCGACTTACGTCTGTTGAGCTTGTATTTTTGTCGCCTTATTAAATTTAGTGTATATTTCACACAATTTGATGTCATCCAAGATTTCGTTAATATCAGTTCATCTTCTTTAGTCCTTTATATAAACATGAGTAATACTACAAAGAATATCCTTTTCGTGAATAACAATAGATAATTCGAATAAGAACAGTAGATTATTTTTTTAATTAGCTTCACAGAACCGTATTTTCTTGAATGAGTTTTTGCAAGTTGATGTAAAGTATTAGAAAAGTATTAATAAAATAAGAGGAGCGGCTTCGCCACCTCCTTACAGGAGGAGCTTGCACTTCGCAGGCTGACTTTCGATCTGTTCGCTTACGCCATGCCATATCTGGCTCTAACAACGAGGTTTTGGTCGAAATAAATTTTAAAGGTTTCTAGTTTATATCCTTAACTCTATAATTTAACATAGTGAATTTTTGAAATTTTTGAAAATGTTTTTGTTGCTTAGTGGACAAGTAACCTTTCATGTTTTAGAGTTTAGGTTTATTTGAAACTTTTATTTGCTGGGCTTTTTTTGTATGTTTCGAGCTTTTATCAAAGTTCTTTCTAAGAGTTCAGAAAAAAATAAATATAATTAACGAATGATTTGGAATGAAAAAAACATACAAATCGTGAAGTTCAAAAAATGTATTAAAATTGAAGCTTTGGCGCTTTTTTACTATAATTTCGAATATAATACGAATTTAGATGAAAAAAGAGATCTGACGAAGGTCTTTCTATATTTTAAACCGGGGAAAATAACTTAAAAAAAAGGTTTCAGGGTGTCTATGATGAAAAAAGTGTTTGGAAAATTCTCAACTATATATAAATCTTCAAGGGATAAAGACAATATAATAAAAGGCGAAATAACTTTAAAAAATGTTTCAGGGTATCTATGTTGAAAAAGGTGTTCAGGGTGTTAAAATAAAGAGTCTATAAAGGGGATTAAAAAAGCGGTTTAGAATAGCAAATAGGCCGTAGGCCACACGCCGAAGGAGTGACTGTGTAACCAAGTTCTTTCTGTAAGAAAGAATACGAAGTATGGCTTGTCTCCTAATTATTTACTCATGCTCTATTTTTTTCAGGTCCTTGCTTATTTTCTTTGCCTAAAGGTAAGAAAAAACTTTGATTGGAATTCTTTTCATATACGAAAAAAAGCCCTTCAGTGCTCTCTTTTCGACATCTAAATTTGCTTTTATATACCATAAAATACAGCAATGCCTTAATTTTAATACATTTTCTAAACTTCACGATTTCTAATTATTTTTGTTTTAAAAAATCCAAAAATACGAAAATCATATTCAATTTTCCTAAACTCTTAGAAACAACTTGGATAAAGCTTCAAATATGTATAACTACGTGGCTCACAAAAATATTTCAAACAGTTAAAAAAATTGCATCTCGAAAATATAGTGTACTAGAAGACAAAATATTCTAAATTTTATAATGAATATGCAACAAAAATATGTAAAATTAAGATGGTAAATGATAGACAATATTTTAACTAGGTAAAGATGTTAATTAATTTATCAATAAATTTTAACTACTTGAATCTCCAGTCTTCTGGAATCTTTGTTTTTCCCTTCTCTACCCATCGTTTCAAAACATTGTCCTTGTTTTCTAACTTGTATTTTTAGACTCTTTTAATTAACTGAACTTTGAATTGGCGATTTACCTTGATATAAAATCGTTGAGTGATATTTTGGATTGTATTGTGTGGTTGTAATTCCATGAATTCGGTTTCTTTAGCCTCAAATTTGTCTTCGTCTTGAAGTCACGCAATTTTAATTTTTAAATTTTACCTTAGTTTAGGTATTTTTTGAATATGAAATCAGTGGATTCGACCTTAGAAAATAAAGTTTTATAAGTAAGCAATGCGGTCCGTCTCTTTGCCAAGACGCACCCCCGACCGGATAATGGATCCAACATAAAGATCAGAATGACAAACGCTGGTGAGCCATAGGGGGGGGGTGGGAGGGGGAGGTGCCGGAATGTATTAGTGTGTAGGCATCAACCAACTATCAGGTAGAATCTTTCGTTTCCCTCGGGAGAAGCGGGGGGTGGGGGCGAGGGGGAATTCCACGATATAAGTATGTGCATACAATTATCCAGTGGCAGGATTACTTGGCCCATGAGAGAAGAGTGTGCATTTGTTGTGCTGTGAAGACGGGATAGGAAATACAACGGTACTGTGATTGGCTATGTGTGTGATAACGTAAGATCTACCTACTCCCACGGGTTAAGCACAGCACGTCTACTAACCGGTGGCCTCACCTCTACATGCGTTGACGTTTGCATCTGCTCTCGCTTGAAATTGAACCCGACACCTCAACGCTACAAATCTTATGTATCTATAAGGCTAGCAAAAGCTCCGAATGCGTTTTTGTATGTATATAAAATAAAATTTTTCTCATAAATTGATGTAGCCCAATGACGTTTAACCAATATAAAAAGAATGTGTTTTGGTGTTTGTATTTTACTAAATTGTGTTTTATTCCCTTAAGAGTTAGTCGCTATCTTTATCTTGGCTATGACGTCATTGAATTTTTCCACATTGCCGGGAACTTTTAGTTTATGACGTCACTGAAAGGTGATTTATTCTTCGAGGCCTCATCACAGGACGGTTGTTTTTATGACGTCAGAACTTTTTAACAAACGATGGCAATGAATGGCATTTCACCTGTGCATAAATCAATGAAAGGGGTTTTGTTTTTATTGCTGTTTTGATCCAATGTGATTCAGCTAAATTATGTAATTGACTCAAAATTATCAGCCTAAAAATTTCTAGAATAGTTTTGATACTTTTTTTAATGGAGTGACGCCCTTGCAACTAGATCGAAACTATTCTTTCATTAATTAATTAATTAAAAATGTCAGTAAAAGTTTTTTCAGATCACATTATAATTCTTTAAATTAGATTAACTTTATTTAGACTTGGCGCTTTGGATAATAACACTACTAACACAATTTTCGTTGAGTTAGATCTGACTGACACTTGCTTTTGACTAACTTTCGGCCTTTGAATCCAAAATGTACTCATTTTTCTGTATCCTAGGAAATTTTTGAGAAACAGGATACCCCATCTAACAAACTTGGGTTTATTTTATAGAATGTTTTAACAATTTAAATAGACTGCAAAATAATAAAATTGCTTTTAATATTTGAACGAATTTATTTTGTTCGTATTAATGATATTATTGCTGTAACTAACATTGTATGCAAGTAGATAAGGCAAAGATTGGCCCCTATAACTTTTCCTGGAGTGTTTAATATGTGAACAATTTCGCTTTATACTCCATGACCTTCACTCTTGGCGGAATCGTTCACCCTGCTTCATCAATGTTTCCGGAAATTTAGCAAAATGGATTTGCAGAATATGTAATTTGATGCTTATGTTGCAACCGAACGTTATGTAGCTCTCCAATAGTTCCTGGACAATTTCCGTGTAATTATTTGCTCGTGTATTTCTACGAAATTTCTGAACAATGCATTGAATGATAAAGTAATCTCTTCTAATTCGGACATTTTTCTGATCAAATGTTTATCTGTGTTGAGCTGCTGAATCTGTTGACCATCAAACATACTGGCCTTGATTTCTTCAATTGACAAAGCGGATAATGCCAAAAAGGAAGTACTCGAAGCATTCGCCTTCAGTGGCAATGCTTTAACAAATTGCTTCATAAGACCCAGTTTGATGTGCAGAGGTGGAATATAATTTTATTTATGTTAACAAGTGGCTCATGTAGAATGATGTAGTCACATGATTTGAGATCAAACCTTAGATGGGCCTTCAAGTGAAAATGCTATAGATAAACCGTCATCGAGACTGCCGTGGATTGCTTGATACAAGAGATTTCCGGTGACAAGTTGTCAGGATGACTACCGTGGATAGATTGAATGGTCATCCACAGTGCAGAAGTGTTGTCCTTTGAAACAGCCATGGATAGAGTGTTAGTGGAGACTGCCGACTATCAGTCGTAAAGTTAGATATCTATGGATACTGTGAGACAGTCGTGCAAAGGTCTTCTGATCGGACGGTCATGGATAGATCTGCAGGAACACCTGGCGTGAGTAGGTCGTAATGTGAGACTGTTGTGGAAATGTCTTCAGGTATCACTGCTCTAGATAAGACATCTGATGATACTTATGGATAAGCCGTTAGTTGAGATCTACGTGAATAGGTTGTCCAGATTGGTCTGTAGAAGAGGTTGCCTGCTTCAAGTGGTCGGAAGAGACTACCGTGAATAGTTTTTTAGGTGAATCTGCTACGAATAGGTCTTCTGGTTACACTGCCATGAATGTGTCATCAGAAAAGTCTTCCGAAGATAGATCGTGAGGAGAGACAGCAATGGAGAGGTCATTAAGTAAAGCTGCCGTAGATAAGGTAAGATAGCCGTGGACTGTTCTTTATAAGAGTCTTCCTTAGATAGGTTGACAACTATTCCTTAACGTGGAAAGGTCGTTAGGTGAAATACCGAAGTTAGCTTCTCAGGTCTAGCTGTCTTTGCAAGTGGTCAGGTGAGACTGAAGTGAATAAGTCGTGAGGTGATACTGCTATGGTTAGTTCATCAGGAGAAACTGACGTGGATAGATTTTTGGCTTGAAAGACAGCTTCTTCACGCCGTGGGTGCGGTTAACAGCATACGTGGTTTCTTCTAAGAATGCCAGCTGAAATCGAAAATGGTACACCATATTTGCATCCCTCCTCGTTGGGAGAAACATGGAGGAGATTGTGAATTCGTTTAGCTACCCAAGGAACCTCCTTTACAGAGTGAAATGGCAGTATAATAAGTGGCAGAGAATAAGGAAGAAGTTACCACCAAACGAAAGTGTCACAACTTCTCTGTTATACCACCAGGAACGAGAAATCCGTCGCAAACATCAGGCTGAAGATTTCCGATGACCCTGATCAGTTCATGGGCAAACTTGGCAAAAAGGTAGGTGTGAGCAAAGCAACCATCCATAGTGCAGTGCATCGAGACAAGAGCTACTACTCGTTTGTGCTGAATAGGTGGAGGCTTTTCATGCAGGCTACAAAGGAAAGCGGTAAAATGAAGGCACATACAATCATTAACGAAGTCAAGCACAATGGCACCGGACTTCTTCGTTTATTCTTCGACGAAAAAAAATTGTGCATGGCAAGAAGGTGAACAGGCAGAATGATTATTGGCTGTATGAAGACCCATCGGAACTGCCTACGGTCATGCACAGCAAATATACCCCATATTTGATTGTTATATGCCTTGTCAGCGGCAAAGGCCTCGTCATGCTACCTCACCGTTTTCCTTAAGGCCTCAAATTCAATGTGGACGTTTGTATTGAGGTTCTGGAGACTGCAGTCGGGCACTGGATGGGCCAAGTAGCTGCGGGAAACCCTTACGTTTCCCAGCATTACTCTGCTCCCGCAAACAAGGCAAGCAAGACACATGCCTGGTTGTTGAAAAACGTCCCGCACCACTGGTCTCCACACTTGTGGCCATCCACCTCTCCCGACTGTAACCCCCGTAGAATATTTCGTGTGGGAAGTATATTAACAAGGCTGCTCACAAAACTTAAGATCTCTGAGGGCGGCCACTGTAGATGTAATGTCATCCATTAACAAGGACTCCCTAACCAGGACATCCAGATGGTAGATATTTCGAATGATTTGGTTACTATATATAACGTTTTATTTGTGTGTAAATTTTAATGAGAATATATTGCTTCATTTGGTACACATGTTTTATTTTACCTGTACAATCTTTTTGTGAATGTAACGTCCTAAGATGGTTTTTCCTTCTATTTGACGTCAATAATGACGTAGGTGAGAAACCGTATGTGAGGACAAGCGAACGAAAATTGACTCGAATAAATAAATAAGCAAAGGGTAGAAGATTAAAGTTGATTTTAATATATAAAAAAATAACATTTTAACTTTATGACATAACAAATGTTTGCGGTGCTCTAGTGAGCAAGCTGACCTCTAAAACTTGTTCTGGGACCCTTAAGTATAAAGTAACGTTTCGCTTAGAAAAAAATCACCCACAAATGATGCGTCTCGCGTGATAGCTCCTCCTTGATGGCTTTTCCTTCATAGGTCTTCTTCCACGGGTCTGCCTTGAACAAGAGAGCAGACGAAGGTAGGATCAAACGTACAAAAGAGACAGGCAAACATAACGTGGTAGAGAGAGGCTCAAAATTTAATCACTCTGCCTGCAAGAGCCATTAGGAGCCAAATATGAAAAGTTTTCGACTCAGTTTTTTGGCCAGGCGCCAATATCGCGAAAGGAGGGGTTGTCATGGCGACGGGAGTTTTCTTTAGTCGCTATAGCAACGGGTAAGTGACACTTTAACAAGCGAAGGTGATACCATGTCGACATCATTATGAAGGACTTAAGTTAAAGGAGCTTCAACGTTCTGCTTCGCTGTTTGTTTGTTTGTCTGTTGCTTCGCACTTTTGTTTATTTTTTCTAGTCTCTGATTTATTTATTCGTATTTCTTCTGTTTTCGGTCTATTTATCTGCCTCTTCCTCGCAATTGCCTCTAAACCTACCTTCTTCATGCCTGTAAAAGGAGTAACGTCTATCCCCGCCCCCGATCTCAAACCCCATATGGTTCGAACCCCGAACTGAGGAGAGTGGAGAGAAAGGATATGAAGAGAATAGAGAATAGAAAGGAAGAGAGTGAGAATATGAAGAGAAGAAGAAAAGGAGGATGGGGCAAAAGAGAAAAAAGGAGTGGAGAAGAGAGAGGTGAAATAGTAGAAAAAGAAGAGAAGAGAGGAGATAAGAGAGGAGATAATTGAAGATAATGAGTAGGTGGAGAGGGGTGAGAGGAAGATGAGGGGAATAAAGAGATATATGAGCACGAAGAGAAGGAGGGTACGAAGAAAAAAGGTTAAAGAGACTAAAAGAGAAGATCGAGAAAGCAAAGGAGAGGTGTGGTGGAGATAAAGAGAAAATAGAGAAAATAGGGCTGGAGAAAGAAAAGGGAGAGACGAATTTGGTGAGGTAAGTGGAAGGAGAAAGAGAAAGGTAAAGATGGTGCGAAGAAAAAAAAGAGATGTAGTAATTGAAGAGATAAATATGGGAGTGAGAGTGGAATAGCGAAATGATGAAGGAAAAAGATGAAGAGAGGGTAAAGGCGAGGAAATGAGATAAGAGGAAAAAAGGAAGGAAGAAACAGAAGAGTAAAAAGGGAAGGAGAGGATGGAAAATATGGGAAAGAAGATGAGAAAAGATACATGAAGAAAGAAAAGACGAGAAGAATGATAGCGTGATAAGAGAGGATAGAGGCGAATAAAACAGATGGAAGAAAAGATGATGATGGGAAAAAAATGAAAGAGATAAAAAGGTGAGGGAGAGAACGGTGTGAAAGAGGAGGAGAGACATGAGAGTGGTCTGTGAGAAGCTTAAGTGGAAGATGAAATGGATCCGGGAGAGGGGGCGTGGAAGGAGAAATAGGGAAAGGTACGATAGAGTGAGGGAAAATAAGATAAGAGGAGTGGCAAAGTGTCAAATATGATGCGGAGAAATGTCAGAAGGGAATTTGAATAGAAGAAATGAGGGTAAGAGGCAGAAGGGGAGAGTGGATAGGCACTTAAGAGAGAGGAAGAAAAACTAGGCGAAAGGGCTACTCTGATCGTTATGAAAGGATTAAGAGGGTAGAAGCCTCCTTGAGGTCACAAGTCGGACAGAAGTGCATATATATATATATATATATATATATATATATATATATATATATATATATATATATATATATATATATATTTGTCGCTCCGATCTAGTTCTCTGGCAAAGGAGGCAAAAGAAAATGAGGTTTGAAAACGTGCTTCTTTTAACGGAGGTCAACTCGGAGACGCCGAGATGTCGGGAGTATGAAGTTGCACGTTAATTGCCGGTTTCTTCATTTGAATGATGACGGCTTCGGCCATCCGCAATCTTCTGCGATTTTATAGTCTCAGGATGATGGAGGTGTCCCGATTCACTTTTCACGGGTTAGGGTAGTGCCATGAGAGCGGGCATGTTTTTTAATTGCGCTATCTTGAGGATCAGCTGTTAGTCACCTTGACAAGGTTGTGGAGGTTACGCCGATGTACTTTGAATTGCGGTCTTCGCAGTTACCGACTTTGCACGAATATTCGTACATGACGTTAGTCTCCTGGAGTTCGTTCGTTGGAGGGAGACAGCTGTTCTTCATAATGCCACTACTTGGTTTCTTGTTCTTTTAGTATATAATTAGATTAATATCCGTATTAGGGTCGGTTGGGGTCACGTTATGATGGAGAATGGCTTTGAAAGCATTTCGTCTTCACGGTAGCCGGTGTTCATATTGGCCTTGTAATAAAGGTCGATATTACTCTTCTTTGGAGTAGACCGGACGCCAGGACCAGCAGCCAAGTTCATTTGCTCTTTATGGGAGCGTTGATGGATTTTGTGGGTAGCTGTTGTTAACGAGAACTCGGGAAACCCTCTTAAGCTCGTGATTAACAACCGTCTTCGAGGATGAGTAATAAATTGCCCTGTTAACTAAGGCATTGGTGACTGATCTTCTGTAACGTTCAGGACACTCAGAAGAACCGTTTAAGCAGAAGCCCAAGTTCGTGGCCTTAACGTATACTTGGGTCACAAATTTGGACTCCTGGGCACTTATGAGGATATCAAAGAAGGGATGGGATCCTTCATCTTCCATTTCGTGGGTGAAATTCAGACACGAGTTGTTCTTTAATGTTTCAACTAGGCCGTTCACTTGTTCAAGGTTATTCGTATTCAGAATTATGTCATCGATATAGCGCGCGTAGATGGGAGACTTGGGAGCTATATTGCTCTTAATAATCTTATTATCAACTGAGCCCTTGTATAAATTGGCAAAGAGGACGCCAAGGGTTGACCCCATCGCGACGCCATCGATTTGCACGTATATTTTCCCATGGGCACCGTAGAATGAAGCTTCTTTTGTGCATGCTTGGAGGAGCTTTTGCAATATGTCTTCGGGAATGGTGACGGGTGTGGAGCCTTCAGTATGGTAAATGGCATTGGTTATCAATTCGATGGTTTCATCAACGGGAACATTTGCGAATAGAGATTCTTGGTCAATAGAAGCTAGTACGGCTGCTGGTTAAGAAGTCTGAATGATATCTAGAAGAGTTAAAGAGGAGGGCAGCGTGTAGTCTGATGGGGTGTAGGGCACGATGATCGAGTTGAGAAATTTTGCCACGTGATAAGTCACGCTTGGCGTTTTACTTATGATGGGGCGAAGGCGATTTGAGGTTTGTGCGTTTTGAAATTGCCGTAAGCGTAACCATATTGAAGGCTATACACCCTCACCATTCCTGAAAACATATTGAGAAAACCTTTAAATAAACCTATATATCACGCGTCATGTGATTTTTAATTATTAATGAGTAATAAAGTGATTAAAACAAGTGACTAAAATAAATTATTGATAATAATTTGAAGTGAAAGAATTAAATAGGATTAACAAAAAGGGAATAAATAATGATCTAAAGTGATTAAAATATGTTTATTATAAATAACCAGAAATGTCTAAAATAAGTAACAACGAATAAAAGAATTACTCAAATTGGAATTATGTAGATACTGCAGTGATTGAATGCGACAAGAAATGGTATATAGTTTTATTAAAATTTAACAATGTTAATAACAATGTGAACAACCTTTTCTAAAACTTAGATTATAGATATATGATCCCCTGACAATTCCGGGGGAAACCCATCTATTTTTTTCTTACTCACACTCATATCTTCTCCGCTAATTTAACAAAATGTTTCACCACTATTACCATTTATTTTTACCTATATGAATTGAAATTTTAAATATTTGTGAAAAACATATTGTGATTACCATTTATTTTTTACATATGTGTATTGGAATTTTAAATATTTTAAATTTTGGATATTTGTGTCTCTAAATATACCTTTTACTAGTATCTCTTTGCAAACCTCTTACTTCCTTCAGCTTTCAGTATCTATTCTTTTTTACTATCACATTCGCACACGGGACTCACGGTGATACGTGAGACAGGGGTCACGATAAACTGCAAGGTTATAGTTAGAGACAAAGCGACACATCGTGGTTCGGATTCCACGTTAAGCTGTAGGTTGCATGACTAACTAAGTCCACTTTTGTCTCCTACTATTTTCTTCGCTGTCCTATTCTAAAACCTTATTATCCCTCTTCCTCTCACTACTTACCACCGTACTCACAGTGCTTGGAGCCTACTTTGGCTCTAGACAGTGTGACTATGGTGGTCTATAAAGGAGTACCGCCTCCCTTCTCTCCTTGGCCGCCAAGGGGAGCGGGGGAAGAGTCGGAAGAGCTGTTCTTTGTCTCCCACCTCTCTTTTCATTTCATTTCATTTCATAATTCCATTTCTGTTCATTCCCTGAAGATGACCAAACATAATTGAAAGCGTCTAGGAATAAGGAATGTCATTCGCGGATGTTTTTTCTCGCCTCGAAGACCCTGTTCAGAAACTTGTTAGAAATATTAAGAAAATACAAGTTAAAATCAATAACGCTGATACAGGCTGTGTACTTCAATAGAACCTGCATACAACATGGCGTTTTACCTAATTATGTATATATATATATATATATATATGGTAGTACGGTTAATGTATTGGCATTATTCCAGCGGGATATCCTTTCCTCTTCGAACTGGAAGACTACATTTATAGGATAGTTAATCCACCAGTCCAAAAAAAGCTGGTTTCAAAGTTACCCCTTTATGTTAGCCTCTTTACCGTCATTGAAAGCTGTTATTATTAATATATTAACAACATTGACTTAGCCAAAACACTCGAAAGATAGATAAAGATCCATTTATATATATATATATAAATATATATATATATATATATATATATATATATATATATATATATATATATATATATATATATATATATATATATGGTAGTACGGTTAATGTATTGGCATTATTCCAGCGGGATATCCTTTCCTCTTCGAACTGGAAGACTACATTTATAGGATAGTTAATCCACCAGTCCAAAAAAGCTGGTTTCAAAGTTACCCCTTTATGTTAGCCTCTTTACCGTCATTGAAAGCTGTTATTATTAATATATTAACAACATTGACTTAGCCAAAACACTCGAAAGATAGATAAAGATCCATTTATATATATATAAATATATATATATATATATATATATATATATATATATATATATATATATAGAGAGAGAGAGAGAGAGAGAGAGAGAGAAGGAGAGAGCCATATACAAGTTAAAACAGACCTTTAGATTCCATACTTGGGCAGAGAGAGAGAAAAATTTGAAACCCTTATGTTGTTTTACATTCCCTTTCAAATCATAGAATTGCCAAAGTCCTCCAAAGGTTAGCCCGGGAATTATTTTGTTTTGGCAATAACATCCTAGCTATTTGAAAGATTCTAACACAATTTGAAACCCTTATGTTGTTTTACATTCTCTTTCAAATCATAGAATTGCCAAGTTCCTCTCAAAATTAGTGCAAGAATTATTGAAAGTTTTGAAAGTCGAAAGGTCATTTATATAATATTTTTTAAACGTTTTAACTTTATCACAAGAAACAATTTCTTCCAGCAGCTAATTGCAGACGTTAAAAATTTTGTGTGAGTAAACTTTTCACATAAACTTGTTCTATCTAGAATGTTTAGGTACATGTTTCCCACTATTGTTACATGGAGAATTTCTATTGATTAAAAACGAGATTGAATAGTTTACATAAGGTTTAACTTTTTTAACCGCGGTTCATAAATGTTTTCTTAGGGAGGAAATTAGTTTTGTCGCCATGGCTTGAACATTTTATAATCTTTCAATATCTTTTCTCGAATATGGTGACCAACCTTGTGCACATTACTGTAGCTACAGCCTTACCAATGGGTTATAGGTGCTTGAATTTATTGTTTCGTTTTTGTAACTGAATATCCTTTTAATGTAAACCGGTATCTTTAAGGCCTTCGTTTCTACCTCTAAGTATTGTTGCAAAGATTTAAGATCTGTCGACACATAATTACCGATGTCATTTTTATCTTTTTTTTCATTGCTATTGTTATGTCAAATATCTTGGGGTTATTGCTCCATATTGCTTATCTGTAATACTTCGCTTTTTCAATACTTAATGGCAAATCACTGCAAGCACCAACTAACCACTTGATTAATATTGTTTTGAATGTCTTTGATATCATCTGCACTAATTATATCATTACACAAAGTTCTGAGAGAGGAGACACAATGAAACAGCGGCAATGAAACAAAAGAGAATTAAACAAGGTTACTGAGATTGAAGAGACGATAAAACAGCGACACTGAAACAAGAGAGACAATGAAAAGGCGGCACTGAGAAAGGAGAAACAATGAAAAGAAGACACCGAGACGTGACAGGCAGGATCCCGGTTACATGAACGGTGTGAAGGCAGGCCATATGCTGTCCGCTGCGCCTCTGCGAAGCAGATGGTCGAGATTCTTTCTCGGCTGTCTGTCTTTGCGTAACTACTCGTATCAACTCTCATTCTGGCCTTGAGATTACCGGCCAAGATGACATAGTGATTCTTCCCGAATTGTCTAAACAAATTATTAATCGGCATGTAACCTCTTCTTGGTGGTTGGTGCCGTCTACTTCGATGCCCTCTATGTAAGTCCTTAGGATTATAGACAGGAATGATCTTCGATTCCCACTCCTTCCGCGTACTGCGACTCAAACCGCACCGCTATTATCAACTGGTCAGGTGATCGTTTTATCCCCCCAATCTTTGTCATTATTCATCTCGGATTCCAATTTCTGATAGTAGATATGTGTCATGGTCGATTTCCTTATATATATTGTATAACTGGTTCTTTTTGTATTCCCATCCTTGAACATATAGGGGGGAGGGAGGCTGGTCTTTCGGAGGTCTGTAGGGTATGGCGGATTGTAATTTTTGGTACAGAATCGGCTCGGAGAATTTAAGTGAGGAATCATACAGCTTTACATTCTTCTCGAGCATGGCAGTCTTGACTACTGCCTCTTCCGTTGCCAGGTCGTAGTACCACTTGAGCAGCTCTCTGAGAACTCCACGAATGACGTATTTGGCAGCGATTGACATTGTCTCCGTGGTGATTTTATTTATCGCATTGACAAGGTTGATTTGTTTGGCGTCGAGTGTGTATATCATGGGATGTTGGATGTCTTACTGTGTGGTTTCCGAGTTATGTTTTGTATCTCACGTGATTATGAGCAGATGAGAGGTTGCGGGGGGCTGTTTATTGGCCGTTGTGGTGTCTTACACAGCTTCTTGTTTAGTATTTTCAGTGTTACAATTAGCGTCGCTGCTATATCTTCTCCTGCGATTTTCTCTGGTACAGTTGTTAAGGTGCATTGGGACAGAACCTTTTCGTAATGGAGGTTTAAGGCGAATTTGAGTGGCTTAATGACGTTCTATTCTAGCATCTTATTCAGTTTATGACCTTTTGCATGCATTATGCAGCCAAAAGCTTTGTGGGTGTCTTTTCCGTCAACTAGAAACAATTTGTGGCTGAGTGTTGTGGTTGGTCAGTTTGTGCTTGGGCAGCAGGTGCGGACGACTGGGTTGTGGTTGTCCTGTCTTCCTGCTTTGTCCTGTTCAGGCGGTCGCAGCAGATTGCACACGCTATACTCAAAGTTCTGTGAGGTACTGAACAGTTAATAGACTTCTTTTAATGGGAAAGACAGAGCATCCAAGAATGTCCTTCTTTATCACATTTCGAACATACTATTTTCTTTTTGTGGGCAGTTTCTGGTTGGCTGTGTTCAATTTTGTTGCAGAAGAAGCATGTCAATAGATGGTATTATTTCTTTTGCGAATTTGCGGTGAGGCGATCACTATCAATAACAGTCTCACCCTTGTTTGTTTCTATTTTTCCACCATATTTTCTTCTTCGGACATTACTTTGAACATATGAGTCACATCACGGAACTTGACCACCTCGATTACCTATGTCGTTCTTTCCCCATCTATGGGTCAATTTGTATGTAGACTATTGCCTTTCTTGCAGTTACGGATGGGGTAAGCTTCGGTTCGAGCACGTTGTATCCTAAAAGGTACTTTGCCTTACCTGTAGTTATTGTCTCAAAGTTTGTGTGGCTGTGGTTGTTAGCCACGTAACCATGGTTAAGCTCAATCAGTTTTTTTAACACCGACACAGCTGAGGGGAGATAACTTCGAAGACTCTTTGCTTTTTGCGGCGCTCCTCTCTTGTTTGCCAAAGAGAGACCTGAAGGTCTAGCGATTCTCCTGGGATACTCATTTTAGCTCAGCTCCATTATGAACCCCTCGGTGAGGAAACTCCCAACTCCACTCGTCCGAGGGAAACCTCGGCTTCAATCGTTTACTCCCAAACCACTGCTCAGCAATTAACCTCCAAATTAAACCTTTCTGACACACCTGATTAACACCGCCTATCTTTTCACTCCTGATTTCCATCCTGATTTCCCCTCTACAATTTTTTGGGGTCGAGTTTTTTTGAGATAGTAGAAGGGAAAGATTCATCGGCGGCATAGACACCTCCCACCCTCTTCTCTTGAGTAGGAGAGGGGAGGTAGAGAGGTTTTCGGGTCGAACCTTCATCTAACTCCCTCTCTTTTACAAAACTATCCAAGTGGACTCAGATGGGAAAGGGTCGGCAGGAACCGATGGAGGTGGAGAAGAATAGGACGAAGAGTAAAATATTAGAAAGAGGGTGAAGAAAGGTAGAGAATAGAATTTGATAGAATAGATGGATAGAATGGAACAACTCCATACTGATTTTTGTGGATTCCTTCCATAACTTTTAGCTATTTATTACACTTTTACACATTCAACACAATTCATGTAGCGGGAGAGTCGCCTAATCTCTGGTTTGTTCTGCCGTTTATTTCTCATTCATGTGTTTATTGTGGTATCTATGCCGTTATGTATTTAAGTTCTATGAGCTAATGTAATTTGTTCTTTGTTTAGTTTGTGTTGTGTATGTTGCCGTGTTTTATTTGTTAATATTAATTCATTATGTAATTTTCCACTTTTCACTTGTTATTTTAACTTTAAGTCTAGTACTTCACTTTAATTTTGCACTTTACACTTAACTTTGGTTATATCACTCCACTTTAATTTATTTTTGACTTTCTACTTCACTTTGTATTTTTATATTTGATTTGGTATTATTCCACTTAAGACCTTTCTCTCTTATTGGTTATTCAATTTCGAGTATTCGGTATTCCTCTTTGGTTATCATTATCGGTTATTATGGTATTGGTCGGATTATATGTCCTTGTCGGTTTTAGTTGTAATTTGGTTGATGAATTCACCTTAAGTAAACAATGGTGTTTCCTCAACTTTCAGCTGATCTCTTCTGCTGGGGAACCGAGTGTTTCCGCTCTGATGGTCGTCTACTCTGCAAATATTGGAGGAAGTGCTTCTATTTGTCTCCATATTTTCTTCGCTCTTTTCGTAGTGTTGATATTGAGCTGTTCTACTCCCGCACTCTGATGCAGACCTTTCTGACTTATTTGCTCTCTTCAACGCATGTTGGTAATTAAGTGGAGCTCCATTTTTTTATATCTTTGATTCATTGTTTATTGGGAAGCGATGGGAAATAAGCACCTCCATTCCTAGTGTCACCATATAAATTTCTTTTTGTTTTACATGCCCAACCTCTTTAAGCTGTATTAAATGTTTACCATTTGTATTGCCTTTTGTATTTCTGTTATGTGATTTTTATAGCATCTTGATGTTAGTTTTAACCCCAGAACTTTACTTTCAGACTGATTTCTGTAGTTCAAGTGCTCTATTTCCATATCTGCATACCTTAATCCTAGAGATTGGGACTATCGTAAATTTTCTCCTGTTAGTTCTTTTCTTACAGTACCTTTCGAAATTGTTGATGTTACTAATTTCTAGTGTTGTTACCCTAACTGGAAAGTCTTCGTTTCTGTAGGCTGTGACGACAAGTGGGTTTATGTCGTCGGTAAACTGTATGTTTAAGCATCGGGAAGGTCCGCTGTATAGATTGACTACAGCGAGGGGGCTGATGCAGCCCACTGTGGGACTCCTTACAGCCAGCCAATTTTCTGTTTATATACTTCCCAATATAACATGTTTCTTAGCCAATCAGAATTCTCCTCTCCATTTATGTTGTTTTTATGTTAATAACTTAAGATGTAAGCCAGTCACTTTGGGAAAGTCTCCAGAAAAAATGTTTCCAATGAACTGGGTCATTCTTTGCTCACAGAAGCGCCAATTAAAGAGAGGCACTACGACAGAAATAAAAATGAAACAACGGCGCTGATACAAGTAAAACGATGAAACAGTAGCAGTAAGAGAGGAGAGACAATCAAACAGTGGCACTGAGAGAGAAAAGACAATGGAAGAGGGAAGAGGGGATGGGATAAAGCAATAAAACAGCAGGATTGAAACAGACAAGACAATGAAAGATGCGCACGACATATGAGACCCAATGAACATTAGATTTAAGGCAGGAGAGACAATGAAGTAGTGATAATGAGACAAAAAGAGACAGAAGCTCTAACCCGTATCGAACCAAGAGAGACAACGAAGCATTGCAGCCTTCCGTCCTATAATGGCGAAGTGATGTCCAGCTCAGACCCCAATTCCTCCTTGTTTCCTTATCCTATAAATTTTCTCCTTAGGTGGGGGGGGGGGGTAAAGGAGAAGCGGGAAAATGAAAAGTGGGAAAAGGGGACAGACATGAGCATTTTCTTTAGGCGGGGGTGACGTCGACTCATAATCTCTCTATTGTGGTCACCAGATAAATGTCAGGGGGTAATTGGGGGAGGGATGAGCATGTAAGGGGGTATGGGGGTATTAATATTACTACTACGATTAAAATTTCATTATATTTATGGGGATGGACTCCTGTGTTTTTCACTATGGGAGGTGGAGAGGTGGAACCTCCACAGGGGCATTCCTGCCTCCCCCACCCCTGTGCAGGGAGTACTCAGAGTACTGTAATGTCTTAGAACCAAACAAGATTAAGGAATAGTTAGGGGCACAAAGCAGTGAGAAAAAGAGCACAGAATAACTCAGGTCAAAGGAAACGTTTAAAAGAAAAGCACAAATAATATGGGTGAAAGAAAGAAAACAACATAATTAGGTTAATAAAAAGAATACAAAAGAATACCGGGGTTCAAATAAAAGGAGCACAATATGACGTAGTCTAAGAAAAAGATGATAAGCCAACGTGGGTCAAGAACACAATAATGCAAGCAGACATTGTACTCCAGAATATACCGAAAAAAAGAGTGCAAAACACATAAATAGCAAACGAATATAAATGAATACACAAATATTTTGAGTACTGGATTAATGCAAGCTTAAGAGTAAAAGATTTCCGGAGTACAAAAATAGTACACAAAGAAAACAAATAAATTGTTGGCACTTTCATACTTTTGAGCACTTTCCTGTTTAGTACTTCCATGTTTTTTGTACTCTCACCCATTTTTGTTGTACTTGTTTCTTTTATACGACTTTTATTCGTTACTTTCATTCTGTCATTTACTCAATTTTATTTCGCAATTGAGTGTGAATTTTTATTCAGTTGCACTCATTTGTGCTCATCTGTACTAATTTGTATTCATTTCTCAGATGTTTGTACAGATTTATACTTCTTTCTACGTGCACATTATTGGGTTCACAGGCTTTTGACTTCGTTTATCTCTATTCCTCCATTTATTATCTCATATCTTTCCCCTTCACTTAAAATTAATTGGGATATTTCTTTTTGAAGATGAAACTACCGTTACCTAGTCACCTGAAGCTACTCTGATTCCCCTTGCGGGGCCAGAGGGAAAGGTAGCGCTAGTTCCTTGGGTTAGAATTTGGGCTACAAGTAACGAGGGACAGAGTACCACCTTCCTCCATTTGAACCAGCCTGAAGCGCCTTCTAGATTGGGTATAGACGTCAGAATCTTAATTTTCCCCTCGTTACATCGCAAATGAGGTCACACAAAACTTGTGGCTTCCCCTCTTCCTTGTTCTTTAATCCCGCCTTAACGACAGAAGATTTTCCGCGAGGGGAAATATAGATTTTAATTAAATTAACATAAATTTAAGGGGAAAATAGAAAGTTCAGAGAGTGACAGCGACGGGAAATGAGGGTAAAGTGAGTGGAATTGAAGGGGTAGATACAGTAAGGGGAAAATGCGAATAAAGATGAGGGTGTACATAGAGAAGAAGACAATGGGATAATACAGAATGATGGGAAAAATATATAAGGGGCAGGTGAGGGGAGATACATGGTAGTACAGCCAGAGGTAAAGGACGAGGAGCGGGCGAAGTAGATAAGAGGTAAGGTTGAGGGGAGAAATGAGTACAATAACAAAAGGTGAGGGGAATCAGGAAAAGAAGTATGGGAGAGGGAAGATAGGGGCAATGCAGAAGTGGAAACGAGGGGAAAGTATGAAAATATTAATGAGAACGTGTGAGGGGGGGATGAGGACGCACATAATGGGGGAACTTTGGAGAGGGGGGGATGATTATGAATACCGCATCACTCACAGGACAAAGAACTCTGACAAATGATGGAGAAAACGGAGACCGGAACATAAATTGTATCCCGCAGCACAACGGGAAAGATAGCTTCCAAAACATATTAAATAATGGCTCTTTGTCTTTATTTCAATATATTTGAGTAACCATAGGATCTATATCAACGATATGTCATTCCAACTCATGCAAAAAGATTTATATCACTGTGATTTAAATTTACAGACGATATTATTCATAGGTTTGTCACAATTTAGAAAGAAAATCGGAAAATAAATGCATGCTATTACAATCATTTTAGCCATGATAAAATATCTGTGTGGAAGAAGACAGTTCTATGTTTGCTTCTTCAATGTCGATTACATACCTGCGATATGTTCTTTCTCTCTTCGATCGAAGCTTAACTAACTAATGAGGATCGCAAGTGTAGTGAAATCAATAATAAAATCTGTTCTCAATAATTCATCGAATGTTTTTATGTCAAATTGTAAAAAGCTTAAGGTTAAAGAGAGATTTTAATGGACATTCTTTGCAAATTAGTTACTATTCTTGCCACATTTTTTCTATTCGATCAAATGGCAAAATTAAAATTTGGTTGATGGACCCAAAACAACAGACTACTTCCATAACGATCTATTAATTGCATCTGAACTATTTTTTCGCTAAAGAGACGCTGTTTTGCTACTTCAATCTTACTTACATATCTGCAATAAAATAAATTTGGGTGGATAAAACAAATAAACAAAAATGTAATAAACGGAGTGCCAGAGGGGATTGTTTTAAGGGCCAGTTTTATTATATAGGCCTTTGATATAATGTTGATTTACTGAATACGATATAAGAATTATACAAAACACTAATTTCAGTGGAAATTAAATATTGAAGACGAAGAGAAAAGAAGAGTCTAAACCCACTTCAACCTTTTCATTCGACAGTTTCTATGTATTAATTGCTAAGCTCTGTTATTTTATTCTAGCAACCCATCCCACCCCTCTCTCATCCTTTCTCTTTCTTTTTATTTATCTCTTTCTTTCTCTTTCATTCTCTTTTCATTTTTCTCTTCCTATCTATCTCTTTCCTTTTTGCTTTCTTTTTTCTCTTTCTTTCTATCTCTTTCATTCTTTTTTTTTCTTTATCTCTCTTTCATTCTCAGTTTATTTTGTTCTTACTTTCTATCTCTTCCTCATCTCTTTCTTTCTCTTTAATTTACATCTTTCTTTCTTTCTCTCTCTCGTTATTTCTCTCCCTTGCTTTCGTTCTCTCTTACCTTCTCTTTATTTATTTCTATTTTCTCTCCCTCTATCCATCTACCCAGTAGGGGTAGGGGGAAAAGAGTTAGACCACTCCAGTGGGATGTCTTGTACGTGAGGTTAAGTCGCAATAGAACTTCGACTCCTTACCTGTCGCCTGGACCACTGGCGCAAGGAATTCCTATAAAATTCCCACAGCATGCAACAGCCTCCTTCCAATTTAACCTGTACCCCTAGGCACCCTCACATAAAGCAAGGCCCCTCTTAATAGAGGTAACGTTGGCTTCCTCCGTTAATCTCCAAAGGAGTCCGAGGGTAGCAGACATGTCAGCTGTTCCCGGCGAGCCATTAGCAATAAAGTGTAAAGTTCTGCCCATTAAGTCCAGTAACCACAAATTCAGTTGACCCACGTTTAGAAAGATAAGGAATATTTCTAAAATAAGAAACACCCCACAATTTAAAATAATAAAAAGAATAACGAAACTGAAAACAATGATTCGAAAAGAGAGGTAGACAGAAGCAAACTTCATTGCATCTTAGTTGTGACAGAGAACAATTGAACCATAAGAAAAATAGTGTCATCTGCAAACAATAGTTTCCTTTCACAACAATGCTATTGCATTGATGGGTTCTCACACATACATAAAGTTCAATTTGCACTTTCCACCACTCTAGATCACACACAAGCAAGACAGAGTCTGTAAAATGGCATTATTTTCAACCGATTCTCGACCTAGGGACGGACAGCGGTGAATGGTTCACCCGTGGAGATACATAGTCGCTTCCGATACCGCTGGTGCTAAACAGGGCTAAGAGAGCGAAGGAGATGATAATACTACTACTACTACTAATAATAATAATAAGATGAAGCGGAAGAAGATGGAAGAAGAAAAAGAATTAGGAGAATAAGATAGAGAAGAAGAAAAAAGGATAAAAGAATAAGAATTATGAGATGAAGAAAACAAAGAATAAATAGAGAAGAAAGAGGAGAAGAAGGAGAAGAAGAAAAAAGTAAAAGAATTAGGAGAAGAAGAAATAGAAGAATAACTAGAAGAGGAAAGAAAAGAAGAATAAGGAGAAGAACAAGAAGAAAAAGAATTACGAGAAACATAAATAGATAAAGAAAGAAAGAAAAAGAAGAAGAAAAAGAAGAATAAGAAGAAGAATAAAAGAAAAAAGAAGAAGAAGAAGAAGAAGAAACAGAAAACGAAAAAAAGAAGAAGAATTAGGAGGTGAAATAGAAGAAAGAGAAGAAGAAGAAAAAAGTTAGAAAAGGAATGAAAAAATTGACAGAATATGCCGGCTAAAGTGCCACTTTGCAGTGCCAGACGTGGAGAAAAGGGGCCTAGATGAAGCCAGGAAAGTTATTGACCTCTCATACTAGGTAATGTTGACTGTGGATCCATCCTGCTTGGCCTTGGGGTTTGCCCCCCCCCCTACTCACCACTTCCCCAATAGTGACCCATAACCCCTTTCTTGCCCTCCCCCCAATCCTCCTTAAAATACCTCTCCTTACACCCATAATGAACCATACCCCCATACCGACTCCTTTTACCCATACTGACCAACTCCTTCCACACATTGACCGTCACTTCCCATATTGACCTCAATAACACATACTTACTACCTACCCTTATAACAAGCTCATACCCCTCTTATTGTCTCTCTCTCTCTCTTCTCATACTGAGCCCCTCTCCTCATACTCACATCCTGCCCTATACTTACCCCTCCCTCTATAGTGACCCCTTTCCTCCTATTCTATGCTCCTCCCCTATAGTGACCCCTTTCCTCCTATTCCCTGCTCCTCCCCCGCTAGTGACCCGCCCCTCTTGAAATGTCGCAAAATATCTCAATTGGAAGACGACGATTACATAAAAATAGCTTTAACGGACGCAGAAATGAATCTCTTTCAAGGGGGAAGCCAGCATCTCATTCACTCCCTATCTCTCTCTTTTTTCTTTATTTCCTTTTACTCTCATTCTCTCTTTCTTTTTCTATTTCCGTTAATCTCTTTCCTTCTCGCTTTCTTTCTCTTTTCTTTCTCTATTTCTTTGTCTCTCTTTCCTTTTATTCTTCCCTTCTCTCCTCTTTTCTCTCTCTTTCATTTTCTGCTTCTTTTGTTCTTTCTTTCTATCTCTTTCCTCCTGTCTTTCTTTCTCTTTTACCATATCTCTTTCTCTCTCTCTCTCTCTCTCTCTCTCGTTCTTTCTCTCTCTTGATTTCGTTCTCTTTTTCCTTCTCTCTCTTTATTTCTTTCTTTTTTCCTTCTCTATTTTTTCTTTCCCTCTATCCTTTTCTCCTTTTCTTTTTTAGCGTTATTGCTTTTCCCTCTTTCTATCGTTCTCTAGTTTTTTCTCCACCTTTCTTTCTTTCTCTCTCTCTCGCTCCCCCCCTCTCTCGTATGTGTTCGTATGTAGAGGCAATTTGGCACCTACGCTTGTTTTTCTTCGACGATCTCGACTATTTGACAAGTGAATATTTTTGTAGGATTTATGCATACATTTTCTACTAAACGCAGGAGTCAGTCTTTCCCACTCTCACTCTCTCCTACACCCCATGAGAGAAAGGGGCAACAATAACAATTCCAACCCACATCCCATAAAAATTGATTTAGACAAAGACATATGGCAAACTGAAAACTGTGGTGATTTGTGGAGCTAAGTCATTTAGGGAGGGAGGGGGGGGGGGAGTAAATGATGAAAATGTATTGGATAAATTTAGGGAGAAAAAGAACAGAAGAGGATTGCACAGGCTACTCCACAAATAAACAGGACGGTCTAGCCAACTCCCAGTCGCACTTAGATGAGTTCAAGCAACTTCCATCAACAGAGTTTTTTAGGTTTGTGTGTCTGTGACTTCTCTCATTTGCAGTTGAAGTTGATGTAACAGTATAACCCACATTGTAAAATCCATTACATTGAGATCTGGACTATTGAGGACCATTTGTAAAAGTTATATGTTAGTTAATTGTGCTTGTGTAAAATGCATAATATAAATCTAAAATCTCCTGTTATATTGTGGGAAATCCTGTAGTAGCTAGAAAGGATACTATTAGAAAGAAAACGCCTTTGGTTGGTGTAAAATAGGATGAGTAATGGTGTGTTATAAAATTTTGCTTACGGACACATCTTGAAGCGAAGATTCATGATCATCAGCAACAAAAACAAAACTAAAAACAAACATACAAATGCATAAATTTGAGCAAAAAGGATAAATTTCACAAAACAGTCAAATACCCTCATACAATACTATCACAAATGTAGTTAGAAAACACCTGAACTCACGAATAAAACTACTAACAAACATATCCACACTTTACCACAAAAATGCCCTTTGAAATAATAAATAAAATATATATTAAACTCTGTTAATCCGGCATTAGCGCTCTCATACATATTTTTAACCATTTTATATCCCGTAACTATTTTCCAACTAACTGGAAATCTGCTCACTTAATTCACCTCCCCAAGCCAATCCATCCTTCCACTTATAATACATCGTACCTCTCTGTCTCTACTCTTCATCTCATCTAAGATCCTGAAATATTTATTAGTAAACAAAATCAACCCAATCAACACAACAGATGCCCCCCAATACGGATCCTAAAACCCAACTGCACTCAACATGCACCGTACTTACAACATCACCCATCATATAGAGAAGGTCTCAACCAACTCAATCAACACACAGGACATTAATTTCAATAGGAGAACTATGTCTGTTAATAACGGAACCTAAACATATAGCCATTAGCCTATTGCCAACATACTTATCACCACACTTTTAACTAAAAATAGTTTGTGAACATTCTCTAAGACTATTATACATACGTAATACACCATGGCAAGCTATTTAGAGCACATCAAATATGGAGTGGAAACCAGTAGGGTACTGCACTCTCTCTCTCTCTCTCTCTTCTCTTCTTCCTTGGCATCTCTCCAGATATCAAAATTACACTCTATGTTGACGACATCACCATCTTCGCTTTCCACCATCGAACCTGATTATTATCCTTCTCTCATAATTTCCTCTTATTCACTTTGCAAAACACAGACTGGAGTATAATAAACTCTCTTACATCACATTATATAACGCTCCACTCCATTTAAGCAAAAAGGCAACAGTACTGTGTAAGTCTGGCACATGAATAAAGATCTGACAGCACTTAGGCAATAAATAAAGTAACCATTCGATGTGGTTGACATCCAAACCAAATATACAAACACCAACCAGTCTAATAGACATAGGCAAATAAACGCACACTACCACCAGAAACTGGACACACCTCAACCCATATTCACAACATACTCGAACTTTTCACAGCTGAGACAAAATCTACTGATACAAGGATACAGAATCTAAGGGAAACCTCCTTCCAGTAGACGGAGTTCATCTGGGCTGTTGACCTAGGGGATGGATACTAGCCAGGGAAAACATAAATGAAATCAAATATTTATACATACATATATTAATGTTTCAAAATTCGTGTTTATTGCGAAACTTTTATCAGGCTAAGACAAATTCAACGTGTTGACAAGCAGCAAGTAAAACAGAAATCAACGAAACAGCGAATATTTTTATGTTATTACGAAACTCCTTTGCTCTATGACTTACCATTAATTTTGGCCCTGTTTTCATATAAGCGCTATGTAGATGGAATGTTTTTATTATTTTACCACGTTGTATGCTCTTTCTGAACGATTTAAAGTCAGAACATCCATATAATAAATAAACTTGTGAGCTCGAGCAAAATAACAACGGTTTACTTGATATTAAAATTACCCATGACAGACACTTCACGTGGTGTTTTCAGGAAGCTAACCTTCTCTAACCTTGAATTAATTTTTTTTTAGTTTTTGTCTTTACAAATAAACTTAATGCTATACATGCATTTTTCAATAGCTGCTATAGAGCAGCTAATTTGATTTCTACGTTTCCAGCTTTTCATTTGTAGTTGAATTTTTAACTTCTTTCACTCGAATGGTTACCGCAAATCCCTTCTTAAGTAACAAATAATAATATTTTTTTTTTTAAATTACTTCAATTTCGCTCCATTACAAACTTCTAGTAAGAATTGTGAAGTAACGAAGTACAAATACTTAAGTACTTTTTTCAAGTAAATTTGCTGTACCTTTTACTTCATAAAGAAAGTAGTCAGTGTTTTGAGTACTTTAACCTCAATTTGCATATTTTCTTATGTTACTTTTAATTAATTGCATTTGAAAAGCATAGAGGTATTCGTTACTTCTCAATTATTTTTTGCCAATCACAGACGTAGAAGCAGAAGTCATACGATGACTGATCACAAGCGTGTATCCTGGTTTTAACCAATCATAAGCGCTTGTTCATGTTGGATACTTCACTTAAGTTAAATACCCCACTACCTGCTTATACTGCTTGTGATCCCCTGTTTAGCTCTGCAGGAGTAATTTTCACCCCAAAACGTTCTCGGTTAGATAGCCAGAACTTTGAAAATCAACTGCTTGTAAAGCTGAATAAAAAATATGTTTGTAATTAATTCTTTTTTATATTTTTTTACCTAATAATTAATTTAGTTGACCAGAGTCTTATATTCTGGAATTAATTTTAGTTTTCATATAAACTAGACATTCTGATCAATAGAGGGATATTTACAGCTTGATTCTTAAGTCCAGTTTAACTACATTCCAATATATAAGGGGCAATGCAGCGGGTATAAAAGGGTTTACTGTACAGTATACTGAATAGTGTCTGAGGTGATGGGGACTTTATTTTTGCCGCTACATTTACTTTCACTATTTGAGTACTTCATGAATAAGATACTTTATTACTTTAGTACATACAAGTTAGGGCAATTTTACTTGTACTTTGAGTAAGACTTAGTCAGGATAACAATACTTTTACTTAAGTATCAAAGCAGGGTACTTTTTACGACACTGCTTCTAATGAGTTAAACGTGTTCTTCTTATTGCTATATTCAGGTTGCAAATTCGATATGCTTAAAACATTGACCTCGATAGTTCCTCAATTATTACCTTATATTGTGCTAAATAGCGATCTAAAGTTAGAAAAAGTTGAAAAATGTACCATCTGTCGGATCGCCTTCTTATGATCTTTGAAGAGAGTTAGAAAGCTTCTTATCTAAGGCAGTAGTTGTACATATTTCCGGTTCTTACTTGGTCAATTCCCAGGATTTGATCAAAAAGGTTAAGAGCAAAGATTTGTCCCACATTAAACTGGTCAATTTTAATTGACCAGTTTAATGTGCCCATCAATGAAGCTCTTAATGTATGTAGAAGAATCGACCCTCTTCCTTCTCTCCCAGTTGAGACACGGGACGTTGACCGCATCCGGGCCAGGCACCTTGGATCAATCTCGTAACCACAACCCCTAGCCCCTCGTCCCTATGAAAAGCAGAACGGTTTAAACTGCAAGATATCCCCTATGAGTGGGTATTTAATTTCACCTCAAGTACGAAATTGGAGACGCGTTTCTCTCAAGCTCGAAGGACCAGCTCGACCATAGGTAAGACTTGCTGAGAAAAACCGTTGGAGTAAGAACCATCCTGCGACACGTCCACAAGCCATCCCCCCTCCTACCTTTACCACAGTGGGGTGACGAGTTATAAATACCAAACACTTGTGAAAAACGTGGTAGATTCGGTTAGTCATCAAGGCGACGAAGTTTCCGGCAAGAGAGGCCGGGATACCAAAAGAAGGAACTAGGAAGCAGCTCATCCTCGAGCTAGTCCATGGTTATCAAACCAAACTTTAAGTTAACTTGTCCAAGTTCAACTTAGTCTAGTCAGAGAACCCCCGCCCCTATCCTGGTGAAGTACAAAGCAACGAAATAGTCCTCGCCTTTAAGGAATTCCAAAACGAAAAGGAAGAAGCTCCTCCTCGAGCCCGTTCCCCGGTGGTCACATCGAACTCTAAGTTAACTTGGTTCAAGAACCAGGTTCAACTTACTCTCGTCAGAGAGACCACTCCTATCCTAGGGCATCCTAAAGCACAGGGATATTCCTCGCCCTTAAAGAAACCCCCCACCCGAGTACACTCCTTGCCCTTAAAGAAGACCCTCCCCCCGAGTACACTCCCTCCAGCACTCCCCCGAGTCAAAGTATTCAAGCCTTAGTGCATCGCTAGACAGTGCGAATTACTCCCTTCTTTCACTCTTCCTTGGTGATATCCCTTCCTGCCGAAGGCGTGTGGCACCCCAGCTGCCACACTCGCCAAAGTCATTTGTGGCTTTCAAGTTATTCGCCTGCAACCTCCATCTGGCCGGTCGGCCCGCGTCTTCGAGACAATAACCTTCCCGAGGTAAAATAGCTCATTGACTTCAAGGTCAGACTCAAACCCATTCTAAGGGGAATCCACAAAGGTATTTGCGGCCAGTAAAGGCCCTTAGTATTTTTTTTTTTTTTTAAATTGAAGTGAGTGGTGGGTTAACCATCACTATGCTGTCAAGTATGTCAAGTTAGAAAGCCTTTCTTAGAAATTATTGAAGTTCTTACTGTGTATTTAGTTTGTAATATTTCTGTGGTTCATGTTTATTTTGTTTTTGTGTTTTAATTATTTTTTTTTTGTTTTAACCATTTTTTTTATTCTATCCTCGAATCGCTACGTTGACACAGGAGACCTTCACGTTTAAAGAAGTCAATAATCAATATAATAATAATCAATCATATATAGCACTCTTAGAGAGATATAACGTTAATCACAGAGTAGTACGTAAACAACCCATACGTACGAACATCCTTCCATCCCTCAGTCCTTCCTATACCACGACAATGTACTATCTGTACATTTGCTTAAATTAGATATTGGACTTTCCTTCCTTTGCTTAAAAGTGACCCAAATTTTTTACTTACGGAAATATTTTTATATTGCCATTTGTATGACCTTAGCATAGGTAATCCTCTCTCGCCTCTACTTTGTAATTTATTTAGGGAGAAGTTTGAAAAGAAATTTTACCTCAAATAACATCCAACACTTTGATCTGGTTAAGATACGTATATGATGTTTTCTCCTGTTGGCTTTACAATGATCTCCAAAACTTCGATATCTTCTTTAAAAATCTTAACGACTTGCACCCAACTATTAAATTTAAGGTCGAATGCGGACAAAATAATTGGCAACCCCTTCTGAACATCAAGCTTATGTGAGTCACTAATTCAAAAGTTTCACTGTATACCGTAAACAAACAAATTCAAATAATATCCAACACTTTGATCTGGTTAAGATACGTAGACGATGTTTTCTCCTTCTGGCTTTATAATAATCTCGAAAACTTCGATATCTTCTTTCGAAATCTTAACATATTGCACCGAACTATTAAATTCAAGATCGAATGTGGACGAAATAATTGCTAAACGTTTCTGAACATTTAGCTTATGTGGGTCAATGTTCAAAAGTTCCTCTGTATACCATAAACAAAGAAATTCAAATTATTATATACATTTTTACTCGTGCCACGATAAATGCATTAAGGAATCAATTGTTTTGTCACAAATTCTTAGAGCATACCGTATTTTTAGACCAGGTCTCTTTCAAGATGAACTTAATTTTATTACCTGCATTTTTAATGAATCAATGGATCAGCCAAGGTTTATTGAAATATATTATTCTTGAGAAAAATGTATTTATTATAGTGTTGGGGATTAAAGGAATAATTGTATTTTTTTTACAATTTTATGTTTTGCCCCGCAACTTTTGATAATTAAAGATTTTGTTACGAAGAGTAATATAAATATGGTTTTAAATATAATAACTCCAATACAAATGATTTTCCAAAGAGGAAACCATATAATGAACAGTCAGGAGTGTATTCAATTCCATGTAAAAATGGTGTAAAATCGTGCAAAGGTGAAAGCGGGAATTTCATTAGACGTCTACCAGCAGCAGAGTGATATAAGAAGAAGGTATGTAGGCTCGAGTGTTTTCGTCTACTTAAGCATTTTCACAAAACAGATGTTAACAATACCAAGTTTGTATACAAATCTGATAACTATTATACATAAAAACCTATAATAGTATCTATATTAATTAAAAACTTACTAAATTATAATAATTCTGAAAGAACTTTTAAATTCCAGTTCCATCCAAAATTCATTATGGCCTAAACTGACATCTAAAATTCCCACAAACTTTTCAAATCCTAAATTATCTCCCTCCTTTTATAAGCTGATTCTAGCCCTTCATTGCATAACACTCTTTATTCCTCTCCGCCACGGCTCTGTCGAAATAACTGTTTGGATTCAGTCTTTTTCATTCTAAAGTTGAAGATAATAAGAAAATACGGAAAATAGTCCTGGAAACATCTCCGTCAGTATTTTTGAAGACATTAATTTGAATATCTCTAACATTCTTATAACTATTTTTCTAAATTTCTTTTTCAGATTAATAATGAATGAATGACATTAAAGTGACGAAGCAAATGAAAAGGCACACTATAATCATTGCCATAAAAGCTCAGCATAATAATAGTGAGATTTCTCGCTTCCTAAGAGTTGGCCGATCGTTGGCTGCCAAAGTTTGAAAAGACCTGCTCGGGATCCAACATTAGCATAAGACAGCAAAACACATGGAAATGGTTCTAATATCATCAAAACTAAATATTTTGTGCATAAAGTACAAAAGGGTTTCAGAAAGTCCCTAAAAATCGATCTGAGCCCCGGCCAAGGACTTCAAGGTTTCAGAATGCACCATCAGAGGAGTTGAGCATAAACATATCCGTTAAAGGTCGTATTTCGATGCGAAAAGGTCAGTTCATATCAGGTTAGATGAAAGAGACTCGGTTGATCCTTCTAAAGCGCTTACTCTCCATCTTGCAATACTTCAAACCTCGAATTATAGCAGTCATTGAGGGGAATGGATTCATTTAAATATTGCTTTTCAAAATACAGACGCACTTTGGCTACAAATATGTATATATATATATATATATATATATATATATATATATATATATATATATATATATATATATATATATACAGGAAAGAGAAATTGGACGCGAATGAGCAATGAGACAAGAAACAGGAGTTTTTTAGAGGTAAGAGAAAGGGACATTAGAAGAAGACTAGAATCATAGAGAGCAGAGGGCGGCACAATGAAGGCAATCCTTTACCGAGAAGACAGAGATAACGCCAGGGGAAAAAGTTTGAAATTCCTGGCCGGGACTCGAACCCGGGTCTGCTGATTGCCGGTCAGATGCTCTACCGCTGAGCTACCAGGCACAGTGACTCTACTTCGCCCAAAGCGTCACCCCATCAAACCCAGTATCTCTCTAAGCTAGTAACCTCCAAGGAATTTGTATACCTCATCTTCTTACCCGCTCACAATTTAAAGGCTCATCACCCGCAGAACTTGCATTTGCTCCTTCTTCTTTGTATGTGACTTGGGGATGAGCCTTTAAATTGTGAGCGGGTAAGAAGATGAGGTATAAAAATTCCTTGGAGGTTCCTAGCTTAGAGAGATACTGGGTTTGATGGGGTGACGCTTTGGGCGAAGTAGAGTCACTGTGCCTGGTAGCTCAGCGGTAGAGCATCTGACCGGCAATCAGCAGACCCGGGTTCGAGTCCCGGCCAGGAATTTCAAACTTTTTTCCCCTGGCGTTATTTCTGTCTTCTCGGTAAAGGATTGCCTTCATTGTGCCGCCATCCTCTCTTTTGGATTCTAGTCTTCTTCTAATGGTCCTTTCTCTTACCTCTAAAAAAACTCCTGTTTCTTGTCTCATTGCTCATTTCGTCAAATTTCTCTTTCCTGTACTATATTGTAATATAGTCTGTAATGCAAGGTTTCTGCACCTTTATTTCTGTCTTCAAAATTGTTTTGAAAGGCAGAAAATAAATATGGCGAAAGCACTGTGGTGCTCCTTCTTCTATATATATATATATATATATACGAATATTCGCAGCCAGTTACTGAATAATTGAATTCATAGTAGAAACTGTCCATAAATGGAAGAAATAAGGAAAGAAAGAGGAGAAAAAAGACATGACGCAATCGAGACCTTGGTGTCCCTATATTCCTTGAGGACGATCCCTGCTCCTCAAGATATACTTCAAAGTTAGGTATTCCGAAGATTTCCTCCAAATCAAGAATTTCCTTTTTTTATGCATGGAATATAAAAGAATTAATTACCACTAATATATTTAGTTTGGGTAAAGTTAAGGTAGGCTTTTTTGCGGGTTGCAGCGCAGAGCTTTCAGAAATTGGCTATTGGTGAGGTTTACATGTGTGGCATTCACATTGAAGCTAGACTTATCCCTCAAGTGGTACTGCAAGATCAGCTGTCCCCTTAGAAAGGAGTCAGTTCGCATCTATACGCTACTGTGTGCTTGGTACGAACATCTTTCTAGCAGCTTCCAAACCGCCATCCCAGTGAAGCATACACACAATAAAACATGTTACAGCGATCTTATCCTCCTTTATCTTTTTGTAATATTTTTATTCATGCATTATTTATGCTCTTTGATCAAACATAAATTGTATTGTCACTTGTTAGTGTTGCTTTGTTGAAAAGTCATAATTTTTCTCCTCACTCTCGCATTTTAATCTTCTCCTTACATACATACACCCACACATATAATTCCATTTTTACAGAAACACGCACATCTGGTCTTTTGGAGGGTAAGTTCCTTTGTGATTTCATTGTATCGTCTCGGCTCTAAATTGATTTGCATCGAACAGGATTTCAATAGGATTTAATAAACGAAGAGAGAAAGAGAAAAAGCGTCCAAAAGTAAAAGAAGAAATTGTAGAGTCGAATCTCTATCTAATCCTACATTGATGGTGCATCCTTTCATATCCATGGCAGGGCAAATATTAGTACTAAGATTTATCTTTTATTCTCCTCATACAAATTAATTTACGACCGCCATTTTTATGTTTTTTTATCCTTAATCCTCTATCACATTACCACTAAAATTTGAGCAAATTTTATCCATTATTTTTAAAATAATTTGATAGAAAGTAAGATACAGTAAAAACACACGCAAACAATATGTTTATATTAATTAGTAACTTACAGAAGATACTTACATATATTTATAATCGATATGTCTACCTTTATCTAGGCAAAACACTCTCATTCTAGTGTTCATGAGATGATACATTTTACAATTTCAGCACAATGTCAGATCTTAACAATCGAATATTTTAAGAAACCTTTTACTTAATGTTCCAAATGCTGCAAAATGGAATTAGAATCTATTGATTGAGGTGGACAATAATTTTCAACAATTAATTAATGCTGACCACTTTATCTTGTAGATACCTCTTTACTAATCTCAAATGAAAGTGTAATGTCTAGTTGTAGAATAAAAGGTCCCATTATTTTTCACCACCAATTATTCTCGAAATTTGTAAAAGTAATACTTCGAAATTTCTATTTTTTTCTAGAAATGTTGATTACTAGACCTTTACCTTTAGCAAATACAAGTTCGAGAAATGAGACGTAAAGTAATTTCGACAAATCTCTTAACCCGCAGGAAAAAAAGGCCACTGCTCGTTCTTTCCTCGGAGAAAATAAGTTATCATGAACTTCATCAAAGATTTTGACTAAATTGACAACATGAGGCTGAGCGTGTGTATGTGTGTATATATAGCTCGAATACAGCCTCACTAGAGCCAGACATCTTTGTGTTCCGAGAAGTCTAAGAGATTCGCCACCACAGCGGAAGGCCTGCAGTAGGGCCTTTAACCCCTACCAATTCCGCACCACCCCGAGACACTTTTTAAATTAGATTTTGAGAGAAAACATAGAAAATATATATTTTTTAAAAGTTACAGTGCTCTCTCTTTTTTGTTCTCTCTCTCTCGCTCGCTAGATCCCTCTCTCTCTCTCTCTCTCTCTCTCTCTCTCGTTCTCTCGCTACTTACCGCCATGCATCGAAGGATACAGATTAAAAGCGGAATCGTGGAGCCATGACGTCACACTAACGTATTCGATGACGTAAGATGGCACTGCGCAGCGGAGAACCCCCGTGTTACCGACCATAACCAGCTGGTCGTAGACCTGCACCTCGTAGTCACCTACCACCACTGGGGGAGTGGGAGGAATTAGATATAAGATGATAACCATCTGGAACATAAATCATCGTAAAATATCTTTTGAGAAGTGTCAAAGGTTACGGACTCGCTGTCAAGGGGAGTTAAAGGGCAGTGATTGGTAAATAGATTGTGAAGGGATCCTAAGAGGACGAGAAGGGATAGGTGCATTTGGGCTTAGAGAATGAGAGTAGTTACCTCCTCGGACTTGAACCGGCCGGGAGATCAGAGTACCACCTGGTGACGACGCTCTGCACCGAAAGATGGCATCGTGGATGGTGGTGTCGTAGAGATGGGCCGGGAAAGGTGGAAACTCTACAGTACCATTATCATGCACCTTCACTACTCCGGGAATCTGCAATATATACATTATTCTATTATAATTATGTGTTATTATCATATTATTCTTACTGAGGAAAATAGAAAGAGATGTAACTCTAAATTCTTGCTAATGGATTTATTGTCATAGGAACCAAGTTATTTGCTGAATATTCCACGACTCGGCAACATGTTCATGCCAAAATCATGTTTTGGACGCGTTTGGGGAGCAGTGAGCGGGGTCCATTTAATGGAGGTCGTCCTTCATAATATATTGAGCTTTGGACGACAGCTGAACGCCTGACCACGGATGAGATATAGGTAAAAAGGAAACACAATTTGCCAACATTATTCTGGTGCCTAGGTTGCATGAATAATTGTTATATCTGTCTGGATATCGCTCTCATAGACAACGCTACTGGTTCCTGGTCTCTTGAGAATTAACCTAAAAATGGCTATGGTCCCGTCTTTTAAAAACTCCAGTTCTGTCAATTTGATGGGTGTAATCAAAACAGGATTTTTATTTGTTTTCACTTTTGACAAATTTTAGAAGTCATGAATAAATTGCGCAAAAAATGGAAGTTTTTATTCTTGAAATAATCCAATCAGACCCCGATTTCGATGAAGTCCCACGAGGCGACAAAAGTTTAGTATTGCCTCAAAATATTTTTCTCTCTGTATTCAATTTCCTTCCTTTTCGGCAAATTTCTGGTTGAAAATATTTTCAAAATTTTTCGCAATTTTTTGGAGTGGCGAGAGGGATTTAGGCTTTTTATTCAGAGTTTCATCTTCACTTAAAGGCAATTATTTTTTTTTTAACCTTTGAAGGTTTAATGCAATCAATCATCATTTCGGCCAAGCTGTCGGTGAACACGGGAAAAAAAGTAAAAAAAGGCTTAAAGATGATTCGTCAGAGGTGCTTGGCTTAGGTCGAAAATTAAATCTTGATTATATATATATATATATATATATATATATATATATATATATATATATATATATATATATATATATATATATATATATATATATATATATGGTGTCCCAAAAGTTACTATTCATGGGAAATATAGTCTCACCAGGATCAGATGGGTCAGAGATGTTGCCCAAGCACCAAGGTACATAGTAACAGTGGCAGTGTTAGGTGTTAAAACTATCCAGATACGTCTTCGGGCCCTCAGGGAGGGGGGATTTTAACTATAGAAGAACTGCCATGAGGTTTTTTCCTATAGTCTTTTTCTGGATCTCTCCCCCCCCCCTTGCCCTAAAGACGGATCCAGACACTTCTAACACCTGCGACTGTTGCTACACACGCAAGTGCTTGAACGACAATGAGAGTCTCACCACTATGCGAGACTATTCCTAGTCCATAGTAACTTTTAGGACACCCTGTACAAAATTGTACACTCACAAAGTATCGCGTAAAGGAAGAGATAATTTCAAAATTTACCTACAGGAAAATTAAAAGAGGAATCCAAGTACTTTCGTTATCTTAACATTTTCAAACTCCCTTGGCTTATAAAATAGAAAGACACCGTATTTATACAAAGCAATCTGATCTTACAGGGAAACTATAAGGTCAGATTTTTTTATCCCCTCTGATAAGTCTGATTTGAGGAAGAAAGATAGAACTGAACCTAATGAAAACAAACCGGGGCTAATATTTACATTTCTCTCCTTTGTGCTGGAGATTAGGAACGATTCAAAGATATTGCGGCTAATAAAATCTTTCAATCTTTGTAAGCCATCGTGAGTTTGAAAATGGTAAGATAACGAAAGTATTAACTCCAATCAATCTTTCCTTTTCCTTACCTGGTATATACACACATATATATATATATATATATATATATATATATATATATATATATATATATATATATATATATATATACGAAGAGTAAAGCCAACACGACGAATTGGAACATTTAATCTGAACGTTTCGTACATCGGCTGTGTACATCCTCAACAAGATTATTCTGTCAGTTTTACAAAAATTAGAATAAGTATTAAAACCAAATTTAGAATATAATATAGTTAATTGGACAAAATTAGAAAAAATGTACTTTCTTTACGAAAACAAAGGCAAACACAAACACTAAAACAAAAACAACTAAATAAGTAAATTAATGAGAATTAGAAAATTGGCTTACCAGGCAGAGGTCCCTGTATAGGATGGTGCTCCTGAGCAGAGTGTGGTGAATGTGGGGAAATTTGACTTAAATAACTAATGGTGGCAAGTTAGTTGGTAGTTTATGAAGGGAATAGTTGATTGTATTTCAAATAATTAATAAGAGAGTTTAAGATTTTTGGCAGTTAAGTTTAGGGGTGAATTTAAAAATATATAATGACTGCAGAATATCTAGATCCTCACTCTTAGGATTAGAATCCAAAATAGAGAATTCCGAGTCTGAAATTTGTGAGTTACGAGTCATTGAATGGTTTCGAATGGAAGAAAATTCAGGCGTAGTTAATGGTCTGTTAGTATAGTGGGAGAAACCTCGGTGCTTACCAATCCTTAATTGGAGTTGGAGGGTGGTTTTACCCACGTAGCAAGACTGGCAACCTGCACACAAAAATTGGTTATCCAACGGGGACCGAAGCATTTTGGAGAGTTTTTCTTTATTGTAGAGAAATGTTTTAATACAAAGACCGTTGATGGGAACAAAATGAAACTGACATTGGTGGTATTTCTTAACTAACACGACTGTAATTCATTTATTAATTTAGATGTAATAGGCCCAATGTAAGGTATTTTTAAATAAATAGTCATTTTCTCAGGTTTAATGTTGCCCTTTGAACTATTATATAATTTATCTAAAAATCGTTTGGTAAGTTTGTCAAGAACTTGGGAAGGAAACCAATTAAATTGACAAAACTTTCTAAGGTAAACAAGTTCTTGGTGGAACAAAGTCCAGTTTGAGCATATTTTGTAGGCACAGAAAAGTCTACAAGAAATGGAAGAATACCTAAATTTAAAACAAGGAAAACTAAAGAAATTAGTGTCAAGTAGTGTGGTGTAGGTTTGCAGTATATACAGGTCCAAAAATGAAAAATGAAAATTCGTCATTGGATTCATGTTCAACAGTGAAATTTATGTTCGGATGTTGATTGTTTAAATAAATATGGAATTGAAGGAAATGTTGTTTGTCGCTGAAGAGGACAAAGCAATCGTCGACATACCGTTTAGAAATGACGAGTTTAAATGATTCTGGGCAGTTTTCCAGCCAGCGTTTTTCCTGAGGAAATAAAAGTAGGCAAAAGTATGGCCTAGACTCCATACCCATGCTGTCTATTTGTTTATACAATGGTGTTGTTAAAAAGGTAATTGGTATCTCCGACCAAAAATTTGAGTAAATCTAAGAACTGCTTTCTATTTAATCCTTCAAAGTTGTTCTGATTAAAAAATA
>CAXAKS010000510.1:55000-92625 GCA_963969495.1 Ceratothoa steindachneri
GGAAGTAAAATGGTATTTAAATCGGCTAACTATGTTAAGAGAAGAATCGTAGAATCGAGCTTGATATCGTCAGTTTCTAATTTAAATCTATCTGAGGGTCAATTTTCTTTTAATCCTGTAATAAGAAAGCAAATAAACAAAATAGTAAAATGTCACCCCTTCAATATGTTTAGGCCTAACCCCTCCCCCAGATTAGCCACAAGTAGGGGATTGGGGAAAAAAGAGGGGATATTTCACGATCTGACCTTGTGTTTTGCTTATATGCACTTCTCTTATATTTTCTATCCAGTGTCAGTTGAAAAAGGGTGTGAGATACACCGAAACTGTTCTGAATTAAATTGTCTTCGGAGAATGTGGTTTAATTCTTCATCTTTTCTTGCGATATTTCATTAATTTTCATTATATATATATATATATATATATATATATATATATATATATATAAAGGTTTAAAAACAATTGTTTTTAATGTAGACAATGTATTTCTTGGGTAAATAAAAAAAATTGCTTTGGGTTTTTTATTTGTTATGCTATTCCAATCGCATCATATTGTATTATATATAATTTTTAAGGCAATTTTGAATTGGGGGTTCCCCCCCATATCCCTACTATATTGTAGAGGATTGCAACCCACATCGTCCCCGAATTAAAAAAACATCGTAATATTCCTAATTACAAAGCGTAACAGATTGGAATTCAAAAGGCGATTGCTAAATGTCGTTAGACCTCTAGTTTTTCTACCGGGTTCCTTGATTTCAGACACATAAGCCTCACCCCTGAATGCTATTTAAATCAATTATATTTTATACAAAAGTGATTAATATGAAATGTCCAGATCATATTTTAATTCAGAAAAAATTCACTTCAATGTGATTCAAAATTCCTAATATGTATCCCAAGATGGCGGCCAATCTATTTTTCGCTGTATCCTAATTAGAAATTTGCCCACGTTAAGTAGTGAAGAAACTATATAGAGAATATCTACTATATACACTACATAGCATTTGCGTTTTTTTTTTTAAATAGAGGTATTTATAACAAAGCGCCCACAGAATTCTCGGGTGGCCATAAACCCAACATTAACCTATATTTGCATCTATTAAATTCCCAGTTGATTTCTGTTGCTTGGAAGCAGTGGTAACTTGTTCTGTTGATTTCTCTTTTTTTATCCATCTTGATTCTTATCCCATTTCATATCTTCACCCATTTTTTCCTGATTATTGCGTTTACCGGTTCTTGGTTGGTCGTATCCTCAATTTCTCTAATCGTTTTTATCTCACTTTTTTAGAAGTCCTTATCCAATATACCATTTTATTTGTATCCTTGAGGCGGTCCGGCTTTTAAATTGACTGTTGGTCTCTCATATCCTTCGATGTCTATGAGAGTAGATCTGTTATATACTTAAATACAGATTGAACTATCTATATAATTGATTAAAGCTTTTATCCATATCAAAGGCTTTTTCGATATCGACGAGGACCATGTCAAAGTTTTTTTTTCCGTTTTGGCTTTAGTTATCTTTTTCTTTATTACTGCTATTACTATATCTTTAGTTTCTAAAGACGAATTCTTATTTGTTATATATCTGGTTTCTTACAGGTAATCCAATAGCTTTTTTTAAATTATCCCTTCCACGAGTTTTGATAGGAAGTTTAAGAACGATATTGATATATTGCTCGTTACATTTGTGTCTTTTCTGCAATTTAGTATAAGTATTATTTTTGTTGTTTTGAATCATGTTGTGTGATGGACTAAGTTTAGATGAGTATTAATCACTTTCTTTACTCCTTCTTAGGTTAGCTCTGTCAGACGATGCGTTTTACTTGAATAAGTGTATTGTATTCATTCACTCTTCTGATGTCATGGTTACTCCGGTACCCATATATTTATTGCATTTAGATTCCACTATCTGTTCTGGCGTGAATGAATTGAAGTTTTAGATTTTGATTTCCACCATTTCTTTGGTGTTTTCATCAGAAGTGGTTTTATTGTAAATATTTTTTTCCAATGTTTGCTGAATCTTTTTAGTCGCGGGCGACTACATCTCACTATGTCGGTGGGTCAGTCGGTCCCCGTTTTGTGCATTTTTTGTTTTGCTAATAACATTGTAACTATTCGGCTGTTTCTAACGAATTTTAAACCCTCATGTTGTTTTGCATTCTCTTTTGAATGATATAATTGCCAAGGTTTTCCCAAGGTTAGTCAGCGACTTATTCAAAGTTTTGAAGGTCGCAAGGTCATAAATCAGAATAAGTGAGAGGACGCGACTTTTAGTCAGTAGACTTTGTTTTCTATGGTTAGAATTTCTTGCTTGATCTTTTCCTGTTCGTTCTCTACTATTATTTTCTTCTTCGGTAATTTTCCATTTATCCTTTTGATAATTTGCGTGGGCATTTATTTCTCATCTAGTTTTTGTAATCATTTTGTTTTTTCTTTATCCTACATTTCTTTTTATTAGGAAAGTTGTATCTCTTTTTTTATATCATTGGTTTCTAGTATGCCTCCTCGTTTAGTTCTCATTTGTTCGCATTATTCCTTTATGCCTATTTCTTTCTATATCATCTTTTATGTCCACTTCTGTAGGCGATTCCAGGGAACCTTCCTATGTCTGTTTTTGTTCATGCACCAGCTATATTTTTTTAAATTTTCTCTGTCTTGTTGAACTCATTCTTTCAAGGGGTTCGTTTGTATGTTTTCAGTGGGGTTTCGTGGCTTTTGTGGATAAACACTTTGTATGCGGTTATGGTGTATTTATACCATACTGTCAATATGATGACTGCAATGGGTATTGGTAGGATCCATGTGTATGTTGTAAGGAATGTTATGACTATTATGTATAATGTGTAGTTTTGTTGTTTGGATTAGTTGTCGAACAGTCAGGTCTTATTACCTTTCAGTACATGTCTTTGTTAATTAGTATTGCTAAATTTTCTCTTATTCCGTTTTATTCTGTTCTACTTTGATTAGTAGCATTGGGTCTCCGAGTCTCTTAGAAGATTGCAGGTTTTCTGCTCCTGAATATGTGCTTAATTGTGTAAATGGGGAGATTGTTTCGGTGAGATCGAAGATGTCTGCAGCGATCGTCAGTCATCGAAATGGTAGCTGTATTATTATCGTAATAGATGCTTTATCCATCTCTTTCATCTCTGCATATTGGATTTTTTTTCCTTTCACCCTATTTTCGGATATGGTAATTATAGCCGAGTTCAGTTCCCGGAATATATGTGAATTTTTTTTTTGTCCATTTGTTTCACGAAACTAGTAACACATCAGCGATCGTCTTTTGTTTTGAGACTGCTCCATTGTTTTTCATATTTCCATATCATTCTTCTGTTTCGTCACTTGAAGATGAAATAAACAGCCATCGAGATCTTCTTTTTTTTCAAACTCCGATGCTTACTTTACATTTTCGCCTCACGGACTTTAAAAAGAGCTAAAAAAATTGTTACGCATATATATATATATATATATATATATATATATATATATATATATATATGTATAAATCTTTCATGAACGCGAAAGAATGATGAAATGAATCCTGAAAACCGGAAGAAACAGAAAAACAGGATAATTTTTCTTCGCAAAAAATTCCGCACAGAGGTGGGATTCGAACCGTGCACACTGAGGCAGCGCGCAACCCCTTTGATCTCAATTAAGCCGTCCCTTAGGCCACTCGGCTACGCGGAAGACAAAAGTCTTCCGAATAAACAAGCTTTTAAGGTACGCTTCCCAAGGTCGATCGGGACTATGTAAGAGAGAGAGAAATTAATAGGGAATTTAAAGGACAAAGGAAAGTCGAGGTAAACACGCGGCGAATATACAATGTATAAATCTTCCATGAGCTTGAAAGAATGATGAAATGAATACAGCAAACCGTAAGAAACAGAAAAACAGGATAATTTTTTTTCGCCAAAATTCCGCACAGGGGTGGGATTCGAACCGTGCACACTGAAGCAGCGAGCAACCGCTCTGATCTCAATTATATCAATTCGAAAGAAAATGTAAAACAACATAAGGGTTTCAAATTAAGTTAGAATCGGCCGAATAGTTATGATGTTATTTTCTCTCCAAAATAATTCCCGGGCTAACCTTGGAAGGACATTTGCAATTATATTATTCGAAAGAGAATGTAAAATAACATAAGGGTTTCAAATTTCGTTAGAATGGACTGAATAGTTATGATGTTATTGCCAAAACAAAATAATTTCCGGGCCAATCTTGGGAGGACTTTGACAATTGCATCATTCGAAAGAGAATGTAAAACAACACAAGCCTTTCAAATTTCGTTAGAATGGGCCGAATATTTATGGTGTTATTGCCAAAACAAAAAACAAAAAAAAAACGGGGACCTACCAACATAGTGAGATGTATAGTCGCCGGTGACTAGACTCTCAGGCGACTAAAAACTGCTTTTTTGTTTGTTTGTTTTAGTTGTTAGGTTATTGCAATCGCATCATTTTGTATTATATATAATTTTTAAGGTAATTTCCAAATGAGGAGCTTTGCCCTCACTTAATTATGAGGGGATGCACCCTTCATACAACCTGCAATTTAGAAAAAAACTTGTAATATTTCTAATTCGAAAGCCTAACTTTAGATTCCAATTCAAACGGCGATTGCTAAATGTCGTTAGGCCTCTAGTTTTTCCGCCGCGTTCCACGATGGCGGTCAATCTATTTTTCCTCATATCAACATAATTAGAAAATTACCGACATTAAGTATGAAAGTGCTATATAGAGTATATCGTGGATATACTCTATATAGCATTTGCGTACTTTCTAATAATAGAGATCCTAAGCAATGGCTTCGCCACTCCCCCCAATGGGGGAAGAGCTTGCGTTTCTAATATAAGATTAAAATTTAAAATCTCAAAAAAGCAGCCATAGTTAAATTTTTATACATTTTCTGAACTTCGCTAATTATAATAATTTTAAAAAGGAACTGAACTAAATTTCCCCCCATTTCAAAATGTCACGTTGCTAAAATAAATTTTCTGAACTTCACCATTTGTAATTCTTTGGGTTTCAAAAATTCACAAAATTTCGATAATTATATTCATTTCTGAACTTCACCAGTTTGTTTTTTTAATATTATAAAAGAATTATTAGTAATAACTTTGCTAAAAAAACATATAAGTCATAACCAAACTAAGATGAAATTATTATTCAAATACTAAAAAAATCCCCTTCTTAAATTATAGTTAGTGATGATGATGATGATGATTTATAACGAAACACCCACAAAATTTGAGGGTGGTCATAATCCCAAAATTCACCATATATATATATATATATATATATATATATATATATATATATATATATATATATATATATATATATCTGGTACCTAGTAGGAATATGAAGACCCAGGAGATTACACTAATCATTTATTGGCCGGACGTTTTGGACCTTCGCTAGGACCATCATCAGCGACTTTATTGACTAATGAGAAGGAAAAGAATTATTAACAATAAGAGTTAAAGAGTTAAAAACATGGATTATATAATGGTTAAAAAAGCGGGGGGGGGGCAAGGTAAATCAATAAAATTGACAAATATTGAGAGGAAACTAAAAACAAAATTAACAATATATACAATTACTTAATACTATCCAATTTGATTTTGAAAAAATAATTGGAAGAAGTGAAGTTTTAACATAAACTGACTTGAGTATCAAAAATTGAAGTTAACTGGAATAAACAATAAAATAATCTATAATATTAAATTATAAACAAAAAATAAAAAAAACGAAAACAAATGTGAACGAATTAAACAGAGGGACTAACCTTTATCGTTGGAGTTGTTAAATCAACTAACTAACGATAGAAAACTACTAACGAGATTTGTTCGGTTAGCTAGTTAATGTATTGAAGTGTTGGTTGGTTATTTAGTGAATAGTTTACTTGAAGAGGTGTAATTATTAAGGTTTGGATTTATTTTATTGATGTACAGCGACTCTAAGCCTTTTAACTCGAGAAAAGTTAAGGCTGAAGATAAGATGGTAAATGAATCAGGATTAAGAGGATGTTGGGGATAATCCGAGTGTTGCCTAAAGGAAGAGGCTTCAGGTTTTAGAAATGGAGATACCAGTCCTATGAGACAAACCTATGTGCTTCGCGATCCTGTATTTGAGTCATAAGCCAGTTTGGCCTACATAACAACTGTGGCAGGTCGTGCAGGTATAATTGTAAACTATATAAGATCGCAAACTCATAGGAATTGGCTCCTTATGGAGGAAAAGGGAATTCAACGATACACTGTTGGAATTGATACAAAAGAATTTGCATTGAGGAAACAGAGAAGGAGTTTGTTAAACTCAGATGTCAAATGCTCGAGATGGAGTAGGCTAAGGAAAACCTTCTGCTTAGATAAAGTAGCAAGAATGGGTCGAGGTTAATATATTTTGGAGATAAATTTGGATACTAAATGGTCGAAGATGAAATCGGGGTAATAATTAAATTTGAAGAAATCCCTTAAATAAGTCATTTGTTCATGAAAAGTTAACCAATTGAACAAATATGATGGGCTCTGAAAATTCGGCTTTTAATGCTGGATAATTTAAACTGAATGGGAGAGCTACTAAGAAAATGTGTACCCAATTTAGTGGTGGTAGTTTTTCTGTAAATAGATGTATTATAAGATGAACCCGTTCGAACAACGTTGATATCCAGGAACGAGATTTTGTTGTCCTGTTCTGTTGCCATAGAAAACTTTCTGTTATGATGTTGTTTGTTAATAAAGTTGGAAAATAAGTTTGCATGATCCCTGCGCTTAAAAATCAGAAAACAGTCATCTGTAAATCTTTTGAAGACAATAGGTTTAAATTCTGGGAGACAGTTATCCAGCCACCCAGTTTCGTGTTGACACAAAAAGATGTTGGCAAAAGAGGGACCGAGTGAGGAACCCATAGCCATACCTTAGTGTTGTAAATAGAGTTCGTTGTTAAAAAGAACCGACTTTTATTGCTTTCATGGTTAAGTAATTGAAGCATTATTTATCAGCTATGAGTACAATATCATCTGCGAATCTAAGGTGATTGAAGCAATTTCCATTGATCTGAATGCCTTTGCTTTGCAATTTATCCTCTTGAGAAGATTTCTTCTAGACAGAAGGTGAATTTTTTGGGGAGAGAGTATTTCCTTGTCTTATACCTTTCTGGAATTGAAAAATGCCTAGATCCTTGTGTAATCTAATTTAAGATCTGAAATTTAAATATATGGTTTTTATCATATTATGATCAGTGGTGTTTCTATTTAATCATATTCTTTCTGGTAGTTTCCAAATACCAAGTATAAAGGGATATTGTGCTCTGAAGTTTTATCACTGAGCTGGTTTAGAGTATTTAGGCAATAAATCGTTGAGAAGTCTTTTGCGAAACCAGCTTTTTCTCTTGATTGCTGCTCATCCAACTGGTTTTGCAGTATGTTTTCAATAGCTCTTTTGAAGAATGTATTGATACATGAACGAAGTCTGATTGGTCCTTAGTTTGTAAGGTCCATTTAATGATCTATAGGCGAGAATGATTATTATAGCGTTGTGCGAGTCTTCCGGAATCCTGCCGTGTTTTCAACATTTAGTAAAGAAATCTCAAGTGTTTTAGCAAGTCAGAATTGATGTTGTCCTGACCTGGTGCTTTGTAACTTTTCTTTTTCTTGATTGAAATTTCAATTTATGATTTGAAAATGGCCAGAAATTTTGGGGTGTTGTTGGTTAGTTTTGTTTCTGGATGGTGTTGTTTGAGTTTAACTTTTCATACTACTCCTTAGTTATTTTGACCTTTTTTCTCGATCTTAATGATTGTATCATCTTCTTCTTTTACTAGCATGCGAGATTTTCGTTTTACACTCTCATTTTAGCCATTTTATAATCCTTTCCTTCTTTAATGTTGTCTTAAAAAATAGTTGCATTATATTTTATGATGTTATCTGTTTTTTTTTAATGAATTTGTTTAGTTCTGCTAATTCATTTTGTTAGTTGGTGTTTGTTGCTTTAAGGTGTTCGCGCTTCTTCATTACGGTTAGAGTTTATTCTGAGTTTGTTGTTGTTCTTATTTTGTGCTTCCTTGTATTTTCAATACTGCCTGTCATGTGTTTTATTAAATTAGTGTTAAATCGCTTGTATATTGCTGGTGTTACTATGTCAAGTGGATGTTCATAGTATGCTCTCTGAAGATGGCGCTGGAATTCCAGAACTAGATTCTTGGAGATATCTTAATGGGCTTAATTTTTGAAATGGAATAGCTCTCTTCTATTTATGAATGTTAGTTTTTATCTTACATCTTAACATCATGTGGTCACTGATTTGGATTTTTTTGATGACGAAAATTATTAAGAGCGATTATTTTGTCGACCAGCATGTAATCAATTTCATTGTATATCTTATACTTCCATTTTCTCCAAGTCCATCTTTGGTGCTGTTTCTTTTTGAACAATGGTTAGCATTTTTGAGGTTATGAACAAGCGTAAAGATAACCAGATCTTGTATCCTTTCATTTCGTTCCCCATTGAGAACTTTCCCATGCATGACTCATTAATGATCTTTTGCATTAAAGCCTCCAATTACGATGTTAAAATGGCCTTTGTTTATATTTAGGGATGTCCAAATTTCATCCTAGAATCTATCAAATTCTTCTTCAGTACTATCAGATGTGACGTCAAGTACCCCTACCATTTCTTTGAGCACTTCATGTATCCGGAATCCCTGCTACTTTTGGTCTTCTTTTCCTTTGTTATAGGTTAAGTGATGTCACTTGTTTCAATACTAGTTAGAATCCCTGCTACCTTTGGTCACTTCTTTCAATACTAGTTTCCTCGTATTGTCAGATTTCACACAGAACAATTACAACCCATTTAATATCATTGACTTCAGTCAGGTTGCAATATAGAAGTCTTTATTTAGGTGTTTGAAATCCGATGATACAACAGGAACGGCCGAAGTTTCTTAGAATTTGGTTCATCATGAGAAGTTTTCGGCCACAAGGTACCTTGTTGGCCAAATGTAGGTTGGTAGGTAGGGGCCGTAAGCGAAAGTAGAGGGCAATGGATATTTTCTTTTGTCCACTTCTAGAATCGATACCTGAACCTTTTGTTTTAAATTCCAGCAAACCAACCACTACGCTATCTATAGGGCCACACACACACACACACACACACACACACATATATATATATATATATATATATATATATATATATATATATATATATATATATATATATATATATATATATATATATATATATATATATATATATGCTTGTTGTGTCACGGCGATTAAGGTTCCAGTGTATTATGTATATGCATATATATGCTCGCTCTAACTCGGCATTTTCCCCTCGTTGCCATAGCAACTATTGCTATGCAAATATAACATAGATTACTAACTGCTATTCAACCCTTTTTTCCTACTCATGTCACATGGCAACATGATCTTATCATCGCTAGAACCTGCCTATCACCCCTCAGAGGTGAAAGAAAACCATTTCTGTGGAGGGGTGAGGGGAGATTTCGAAACTGAGGGGAGGTAAGGAGGAAAGAATCCAAGGGAGGAATGAGGGGATAGGGGTTCGTCCCTTCCTGTGAACAAGAATATTCCATTTTCATTATAGCCATTTCCTATCTGAGCATTTCCCCTCATTCTCAACTTTTCCTTGGTATCCTCTTAATTTATTAGACTTTTCCACTCGTTTTTTGTTTGTTCACCTTATTCCCACCATCTTATTTCCCCTTACTTTCGTTAACACATCCGTTATTTCGTTATCCTTCTTGTTCTCTATCGTAAGTTTCTTCTCTTTATGCCATTAACCCTTTTCATGCTTTATCTCCCCTCACACGTTCCCCTCACTTTCATCGCATTCCCGCGACCCTTAATACTTCTCTGTCTTCTGTCTCCCCTCAAGCCTCCCTGCCTGCCACTCTATACTTCTTTTTCTAGCCCTCTTTCTTCCTCTATCTATTTATCATTTTCTCTCACTCCCGCTTCTCTCTCTCTCTCAATATATATATATATATATATATATATATATATATATATATATATATATATAAACTGTGCTCTGTTCTAGTAAATAAAGTGCCTTATTCCCTTATTTGTCCCACACTAATTAGCTGATTAGGTGGGACAGCGCAAAAGTGGAGAGTGCTAAAGTACTGATGCTTTGAAAATACAGTACTGAGTTCTTATGCATTGGATATACCGTACTAAATTACATATCCATTAGACAAAATTGCCATTGTGCTGATAGATTTTATATACAGTGAAAAATACTTATGCATTGCACATATATTGGTAAGTTACGGTGTTAGGACAGTTCGGTACGGGACAATTCGATACCGGACAAATCGATACCGGACAATTAGGTACTAGGACAATTCGGTACGAGGACAATTTGGTACCAGTATTAATTAAAATGTAAATAAATTGAAATAAAACACAAATAAGATATATACTGTAGAATGTAGATAGTTTTTTAAATAATATTTTTATATATTCGTTGATTAAATTGAAATAAAAACGATTGCTATATTGATTGTTATATTATATATATATAACTATAACTATATATATATATATATTAGTAGTAGTAGTAGAAGAGGTGAAAAGTAGTTTTATTACCACTTTATTCTTAAGATCAGGCCCTTAAAGCTATTCGGCAACCTTAAACCTTGGCAAAATATAACCTATTTTTGTCATTCGAAATTAGTCTGCATTTGAGTCCTAAAAGTTATGGTTGGGCTTACCCTTTTCTATGGCTGAAAGTGTGAAATCTGAAAAAGGGAAAGATAAAATAATCGATAGTGAAAATTAGGTGTATCACAAACATAAAACAAATAAAGACAATTCAAAAATATATTGGAGATGTGAAAATAGAGCTTGCAGAGCAAGGCTTCACTCTAACTCTAACTATACAATATCAAAACAGATCGAGGAGGGTGATCATGGTGCAACAGCAGCCAAAGTTAGTGCTATGGTCAGTGTTAATAATATTAAAGAAAGGTGCATTTCAAGTCATAGTCCTCCCTGTTCACTCATTGCTAATGAAATTGGCCAGGTAAACGCTTGTGCGCTTTCTGAAGGGCCGAAAATGCCGCATCTTAATCGTAATATTCGACGATGGAAACATGCGCAAGCAAACTTCCGCGCTTCTCCAGGATCAAATATCGGTGTTTCAATTCCCACTAAATTTTATCATTTTTATAACTGCATGAAATTTATGCAATATGATAGTGGTATTGGCGATCCAAAAAGATTCATCATTTTTGCAACTGATGAAGGCTTGAAGCAAAATAAAACATGGGGAGCAGATGGTCCCTTCAAGTCTTGTCCCGCAGTGTTTTACCAACTTTACATTATTAACATCCAGGTTGAAAATTTTAACGCGCCGAGATTATTTTCCCTGCTTTCCGATAAAAGCCAAAGAACTTATGATAGATTTTTTGCAAAAGGGAACTATTTAGTGCAAAGTCAAGGCCCTGAAAGAATTATGATGGATTTTGAAAAAGCCTCTCGCAACACTTTGGGGGATACATTTCCAGATGCTGATCTGGCAAGTTGCCTTTTTCAGTTAGGTCAAAATGTGTATAGACACATAGTACAAGAAGGATTCAAGTGCAAGTATCACGAAGATGATACTTTGAGCCTTAAAATCTGATGTTTTGTCGGATTAGCTTTTTCACCAATTGACGACGTAATTGACGGAGTTGAAGAATTAATCGATGACGACGATATTCCGCAATCATTGGTGTCATTTTTTAAAAATAATTATATAGGCTCAGTCAGAGGAAGGGCAAAGAAGGCGACGACTTGAACCAACATTTCCCATCGCATCTTGGAATATTTATGAACGATCTCTGATAGGAATGCCACGCACATTTAATAGAATGGAAGCCTACCATGGAACTTTAAATCACGCTCTAACGGCCTATCATCCTATATCTGGAATCTGATTAAAATCCTCAAACTTGAAGAGGAACTTTCAAACTGAAAAATACAGAAATTCCTTCAAGGAGAACAAATTCTACGAAAGAAGTATAGAGACTTAAACGAGCGCATAATTACTCTGTTGCAACGCTATGATTCCTTCCCAAAGCGATAATTTTCGTCTAGTGTTGCAACAATTTAAAGTTTCAATCTAATCTACATGTGCTAAACAAATTTGAAGCTTGCTAAATAATTCAATCTACATGTTTTAACAAATTTGAAGCTTGCTAAATAATTTAATCTACATGTTTTAACAAATTGGAAGCTTGATAAATATTTTAATCTACATGTTTTAGCAAATTTGAAGCTTGCTAAATAATTCAATCTACATGTTTTAACAAATTTGAAGCTTGCTAAATAATTTAATCTACATGTTTTAGCAAATTTAAAACTTGATAAATAATTTAAACAACATGTTTTAACACATTTGAAGCTTAATACACATATATATATATATATATATATATATATATATATATATATATATATATATATAACTAATAATCTATATGTTTTAAGATTTTTTAAGATCTTGAAGCTTAAAGAATAATCTAATCTACATGTTTTAACAAATTTGAAGCTTAATAAATATAATCTAATCTACATAATAAATATATGTGCCCAAATAAATAAATATTTGTCTGTTTTAAAATTATTATTTTGAAGTTTTATTCCTTTAATGAGCACACAGGGAGCGACTTTTCTTGGTACCGAATTGTCAAGGACCAAATTGTCCAAGACCGAATTGCACGGAGGCCGTAAATTACTTCTGTATTTGGCTAGAGTTATTATCAATCTAATAATTATGTTCACTGAAACATTCTCGATTGTTTGTGTAGTTCGCTCATCTTAAGCACTACCAGACACCTAGGACTGTTCTCCGTCGCCTCATTTAGGATTAACTCATATTTCAGCGCATTTAATTTGTTTCTCGCAACGAGCCACCTCTTATATCCTGCAATCTTGAAGTGCCTTACTCTACCATACATCTTTCGATCAGGTGTTCTGTGATGCCCTGTGCCCTTGTTGAATACCATAACAAAATTATTATTATAGCATTACACTATTATTCTAATTAATATTATTATTACTCACATCGTGGACAACTCTGACATCTTGACTGACCCAAGTGACCTCTGGAGGGAGAACAGTGCCCCCCGCGATGCAACTTAGAGAGGCCCCGGTGCTATTAGCAAAACTAAGCTTGACGGGAGGCTCTACCGTCAGAATGGGGCCACTTGCTGGGGGCACAGCCCCAGGGGGGGTTGGGGATCCATTCAGAGAACCTATAAAGAGAGAAGAAACATATCGGTTACCATGGTGATGGAATAAACTGGAAGCACTTTTATATGTTTTAGCACTTCTGTGAGTCCAAACCGGCTTTTCGCGCCTCTTAATGACCAGTGTCGAGATATGAGGCTATTTGGTGGCACTTACTGGCACCTTGTTCTCCTAGGTCTCCAAGGGTGACCCTTTATCAAATAAAGAGAATTTCAGAGTGCCATAATATTGGCCTCACAGGGCCGAAGAGGAGCCAATATTCATTTATTTCTAAAAGTAATCCAACGAGGTGTGGCAACAAGATACACATATAGTCGCCCCCTCACAGGCAGTGGGGCTGAGACCGCACGCTATTGTGAGCGTTGGGGCCGGAAGGGTAATCAAGCCTCCGAATTTCATCTTTGCGGTTGACTGCTAAACAAAACTAAACGAATAAAATTTTACAGAAGTAGGCTTCATTGTTCACGCGTAAATACAATATCGGCTCAATGAATGAAAATGCTCCCATTACACCCCTACTCTTTCATTCACACTGTCTTTCGCTAAAAAATGTGGATAAGAAATTTTTATTTTTAATCAGCGAATTAATATCGACTAATAAAGCGTTCTAAGTTTTTAATTCCTCGAAAGAGGTTCACTTTAAGTGAAGAACTTGGCTGCCGCATTTTAAAACCTCTCTTTCATCCAAGTCCTTTGATGTTCAAAATTCAGGGAACTTTGGAAGAGAGAATAATGAGTGATAGCAATAATTAGAAGTGTGTGAGAGAATAATCAGCGCTAGAAATAATGAGAAGTGTGTGAGAGCGGCATTAATGCTCAAGAGCACTGAATCTGCCCAGGCGGAATACGATGACTTGCGTCGCTGCGAGGAAACAGTGATTTTTAGTTGCGTGGATGCGAATCTATAAGTTACCCTGTCGGTCGGAAGATAACCATTTTACATTTCAATGAGTTTTTTAAAGGTTTGAAGGTCGTAAGGTTAGATGATATGTTTGTTAATTGATAATACGTTTATTAATTATTTTTTTAATTATTGAAATAATTGAGAGCATGCGACTTAGGTCTGTTAATCTTGTTATTAATTCTATGTTTATCAATTAAACCTTTACTAATTCCCCCCGGGTAGAGGGGCCGCGTAGGGGTGTAAGGTATATCATAGGCAACAATGCTGCATATGGCATCTAGTGAATTGCGAGCCCATAACACCAGCAATAGAGTCCTCCAGATCCCAAAGCCTGCAGGAAGATCGGTCGCTATACGATTATATTGTCCATGTATTTTCACCCCCTCGATCTTCACCCATTTATTTAAAGATCCTCTCATTAGAAATTTGGAGGCGTGAGACAGCCTCGTTGATCTTTGCTTTAAATATTTAAAATAATCTTGGATAGGGGACAAAAAGAACATTTAAAATGAGAGGGAGTCTTTTGTTCGCTATATGGGGTGGGGTGTAAGAGGAAAGATGAGTAATAAAAGAACTTGGAAGCGCTTTTTAGCAAGGTGAGAGAAGACTCCTGTTTAACTGGCAATGAAATCACTTTAACAACTAGTGGTTGGGTGGTTAAAGAACAGAAGGTAAATTTCGAAGACCCTCATTAAAATCCCCCTCTTGTGAGATAGTATTAGAAATCCCTCTGTTTATATCTTCAAATTAGGAATTTATCGTCCATCTTCCATGACTTTGTTTGGAAATGTGTCTATCTCTTCTTGAATTAAAATAAAAATTCTTATCTTTGTCTATCACTCATATTTGTCATATTCTCTTAATCTTTCTTTCATGATGTCTAGGGATTACTCGTTTTTAAAACAAGGAATTTTGTATGTATTTAGAGAGGTATCCAACACGTGATGGCATCCTTTATTCAGGGAAAAGGGTTTTTAACGCTAGAAAAACAAACAAACCTATGTATTAGTTAAATATTTTTTGTAAAATTTAAGCATATAACCATTTGTTTCATAAGAAGGATATAATCATTCACAACGCCTCCCAGATTAATCTTATTCTTCTAGAGATCCTCTTTTCTATGCACCAAACAAGAGTAGCACGTTGCCCTAATTGTCCTTCTGGAGATTCTCTTTTTCATGAACCAATCAGGAGTCACACGTTGTCATAATTTTGTTCTTCTGGAGATTCTCTTTCTTATGCACCAATCAGAAGTCACACGTTGTCCTAATTTTGTTCCTTTGGAGATTGTCTTTTTCATGCACCAATCAAGAGTCACACGTTGTCCTAATTTTGTTCTTCTAGAGATTCTATTCTCCATGCAGAAATCAGGAGTCACAAGTTGTCCTAATTTTGTTCTTCTGGAGATTCTCTTTTTCATGCACCAATCAGGAGTCACACGTTGTCCTAATTTTGTTTTACTGAAGATTCTCTTTTCCATGCACCAATCAGGAGTCACACGTTGTCATAATTTTGACCTCTGGAGATTCTCTTTTCTATGCACCAATCAGGAGTCACACGTTGTCCTAAATTTGTTCCTTTGGAGATTCTCTTTTTCATGCACCAATCAGGAGTCATACGTTGTCCTAATTTTGTTCTTCTGGAGATTCTCTTTTTCATGCACCAATCAGGAGTCACACGTTGTCCTAATTGTTCTTCTGGAGATTCTCTTTTTCATGAACCAATCAGGAGTCACAGGTTATCCTAATTTTGTTCGTTTGGAGATTCTCTTTTCCATGCACCAATCAGGAGTCACACGTTGTCCTAATTTTGTTCTTCTGGAGCTTCTCTTGTTCATGCAACAATCAGGAGTCACAGGTTGTTCTAATTTTGTTCTTCTGGAGATTCCCTTTTTGATGTACCAATCAAAAGTCACAGGTTGTCCTAATTTGGTTCTTTAGGAGATTCCCTTTTCCATGCACCAATCAGCAGTCACACGTTCTCGTAATTTTTATTTTTCTGAAGATTCTCTTTTCCATGCACCAATCAGGAGTCACACGTTGTCCTAATTTTGTTCCTTCGGAGATTCTCTTTTTCATGCACCAATCAAGAGTCACACGTTGTCCTAATTTTTTTCTTTGGGAGATTCTCTTTTCCATGCAGCAATCAGGAGTCATACGTTGTCCTAATTTTGTTCTTCTGAAGATTCTCTTTTTCATGCACCAATCAGGAGTCACACGTTGTCCTAATTTTGTTTTTCTGAAGATTCTTTTTTCCATGCACCAATCAGAAGTCACACGTTGTCCTAATTTTGTTTTTCTGGAGATTCTCTTTTTTATGCACTAATCAGCAGTCACACGTTGTCCTAAATTTGTTCTTTTGAAGATTCTCTTTTTCATGCACTAATCAAGAGTCACAGGTTGTGCTAATTTTGTTCTTCTGGAGATTCTCTTTTCCATGCACCAATCAGGAGTCACACGTTGCCCTAATTGTCCTTCTGGAGATTCTCTTTTTCATGAACCAATCAGGAGTCACAGGTTGTCCTAATTTGGTTCTTCTAGAGATTCTCTTTTCCATGCACCAATCAGGAGTCACAGGTTGTCCTAATTTTGTTCTTCTGGAGATTCTCTTTTCCATGCACCAATCAGGAGTCACATGTTGTCCTAATTTTGTTCTTCTGGAGATTCTCTTTTCCTTCACCAATCAGCAGTCAGACGTTCTCGTAATTTTGTTTTTCTGAGGATTCTTTTATCCATGCACCAATCAGAATTCACACGTTGTCCTAATTTTTTCTTCTGGAGATTCACTATTTAATGCAACAATCAGGAGTCACAGGTTGTTCTAATTTTGTTCTTCTGGAGATTCCCTTTTTCATGCACTAATCAGGAGTCACAGGTTGTCCTAATTTTGTTCTTCTGGAGATTCCCTTTTTCATGCATCAATCAGCAGTCACACTTTCTCGTAATTTTGTTCTTCTGGAGATTCTCTTTTCTTTGCACCAATCAGGAGTCACACGTTGTCTTAATTTTGTTCCTTTGGAGATTCTCTTTTTCATGCACCAATCAAGAGTCACACGTTGTCCTAATATTGTTCTTCTGGAAATTTTTTTTTCCATGCAGCAATCAGGAGTCACATGTTGTACTAATTTTGTTCTTCCAAAAATTCTCTTTTTCATGCACCAATCAGGAGTCACACGTTGTCCTAATTTTGTTTTTCTGAAGATTTTCTTTTCTATGAACCAATCAGGAGTCGCGGGTTGTCCTAATTTGGTTCTTCTGAAAATTCTCTTTTCCATGCACCAATCAGGAGTCACACGTTGTCTTTAATTTGTTCCTTTGGAGATTCTCTTTTTCATGCACCAATCAAAAGTCACAGGTTGTCCTAATTTTGTTCTTCTGGAGATTCTCTTTTCCATGCAGCAATCAGGAGTCACACGTTGTCCTAATTGTTTTTCTGGAGATTCTCTTTTTCATGAACCAATCAGGAGTCACAGGGTGTTCTAATTTGGTTCTTCTGGAGATTCTCTTTTCCATGCACCAATCAGGAGTAACGCGTTATCCTAATTTTGTTCTTCTGGAGATTCTCTTTTCTATGCACCAATCAGGAGTCACAGGTTGTCCTAATTTGGTTCTTCTGGAGATTCTCTTTTCTATGCACCAATCAGGAGTCACAGGTTGTCCTAATTGGGTTCTTCTAGAGATTCTCTTTTCCATGCACCAATTAGAAGTCACAGATTGTCCTAATTTGGTTCTTCTGGAGATTCTCTTTTTTATGAACCAATTTGGAGTCACAGATTGTCCTAATTTGGTTCTTCTGGAGATTCTCTTTTCCATGCACCAATCAGGAGTCACAGGTTGTCCTAATTTGGTTCTTTTAGAGATTTTTTTTTCCATGCACCAATCAGGAGTCACAGGTTGTCCTAATTTGGTTCTTCTGGAGATTCTCTTTTCCATACACCAATCAGGAGTCACAGGTTGTCCTAATTTGGTTCTTCTTGAGCTTCTCTTTTTCATGCACTAATCAGGAGTCACACGTTGTCTTTATTTTGTTGTTTAGGAGATTTTCCTTTGTATTCACCCATCAGGAGACGAAAGTTGTTCTAATTATGCGTATTTATCTATATGCTCTAAAATTTTATTGTCAATTCAAATGGTTTTACACTCCGTAAAATATAAACAGGAAAAAAATCACAAGTATAGAAAATATCATCAAAAGAGTTGTAAAATTCCATTAGTAATTATCATAACAAAGGCCACCCCTAAATTGATTTGGAATTTCAACCAATAAAGAAAATAAATTTTCCATGCGCTTAAAGCTATGGGAAATAGTAAATTGCCTGGAGATGATGGGATATATTCAACTTTAAAAAAGCTTAGGGTGAACTGTTTGCTAAATATTTAAGGAAAGAACGTTACCAATTTCTTGTTCCCACACTTCCATCACACTTCTTTTTATTTGATAAATTAAGTAGGGATGGGTCATAATAAGAAAATGTCTCGTCAAAAATCCTAATTTAGCTTGATTGAATTTCTCAAATTAAGTAGTTTTTCTCAATTTTTCATCTTAATATACTATCAATCTTTTACCTACACTTAGAGCTGTAATTTATAATATTTCTTTTACGTTTTTTAAATATTTTATTAATTCACTCATTGTTCCTGTATTAGTATTATGACAGCTAGAATTGTGCCTATGCCTCATACCTACGTAGATTAAACTTTTGTAACACTTGATTTTAACCAACATTACGTGTAATACTTTATTATAACTATTGTAATAAAGGAGAGAGAGATGAGGGGAGAGAAGAGAGGAGGAGAGAGGGGGAGGGGAAGTAAAGAGGAGAGAAGATAGGAGAGAGAAAGAAAGAGAGAGAAATTGGGAGAGGAAATGAGAGGAGGACTGAGAGAGAGGTAAAATGAGAGAGGGGATGGGATTAGAGAGAGAATAGGGAGAGGAAGAGAATGAGAGAGGGAGAGGTAAAAGGGGAGAGTGGATGAGGTGAGAGAGATGTATATGGTCATCTGCATTTTGTTAAAAATTACTTCAGACAACATCTAAACACGAAATAGTTCTTAACATAGCAATCGTTGGCTGATAACTGATTGACTCAGTAAACAATGATTCCGTTCTCTTAACTCTACAGAAACAAGGATTGAACAACACTTACATTAACATACTCTCCTACAGATACATTTATGCAACATTTTTGTTTATGCCGATGAAATCACTGCTCTTTACGGCAGTGCTTGAGAATATTTTCAGTAATTTGGGATTGAAGCAAAAGGGAATAAGAATATATGGCAGATATTTAAATCTCCTTTCCTATTCGGATGAAATCGCATTGCTTGCCTTGATTACAGAAGATTAGCAGTTAATGATTACAAAATTATGACAAGCCTGTCTCGCAGATGGACTGAAAAGGGAGCGTTTAAAAATAAAAATAATAATCACTAATTTTGCCGAAGATAGGGAAATAGGAAATTTCTACCGAATTTATAGAAGGTCGAAGAATAACTATACTTACGACTGCTTGAGACTCCTGGTGAGAGGATGGGAAAGGAAATAGCAGAATAAAATTAGGCTGGATTCTGTAGAAAAGCTTAGCTACATCTTCAAACGTGACATACTTCTATGCTCAAAAGGCAAATTATTTAATTAATGCATCTCACCATTTTTTAATTTATGGAAATGCAATTTGCACACTGTCCGATTTAAAAAGAAGAAAACAGAATCTGAAGTGAATTCAGGGAAAGCTGAAACGATCTATATTAGGAATAAATAACTACCAAGAACCCCCACTCCATCCCCAAATAATACGTGGATGAAATATTTCGTGTCTAAGAAATTTCGTTCGTTTTTATTTTACCTACGTGTGTAGTAAGCTCGACGGTGAGACCTCAAACGCCTTCGTCTGACACCCCTTTACAGCTAATTCAGGCTCACCCACAAACTGGTACTCGCCTGGCATCTCATAAACTAAGCGACTCATTATAAACTTAGTGACGCCATAAACTGGTAACCCTCGCGAATACCCTCCATACGTGGATAAATGAAAGAACAAATTAAAAAATAGGATTTATTTTGCAAGATAATTTACCTTCGTTTATCGATTCCTATTTAATAAAATTCCTTATTCTGTGAAGAAAAACACTGTTGAATTTTCACTTCGAGTGTCTCCTTATCAAAGATTCGTTTATTGCGAATTTGATTGTCTAAAAAGGGGAATTATACATTGCATAACTGAAAAGAGTTCGTAGTTAACTTATTGGGAATCAACCAGCGTTGGTCAACCTCAGAGTCGTGTTTTGCAAGGCAATGTGCGGTCACACATCGCACGTGTAGTGAATTGTATGGTTTTGGATCTAGTGCTTCACCCACCATACTTGCCTAACATGTCTCTTTCGAATTGCCACCTTATTGCCTCTAGGAAATAGATTTGCAATGATAAATACTTTGATAAAGACGCAATTGAAGAGATACTTGATCAGTTTTTTTGTTTCAATGCATAAGGAGCTATATTTAAGAGGCATATATAAACTTTGATTTAGTAGGGAAAAGAAATCTCAAATGGACCAAAACTACAGGGTGAAACAAAATAATGGAAACATCCATCTGTATCTAATGTTATATTTCTGTAAGCAATTATACAGAAATAAAACTTTAATTGTGAAAAAATTTGGTTTACATGCATTACAAACACTTCACACTTGAAGGTGTTAAACTAAAATTATGCTCTTTTAGGATCTATGTATTAATATACTACAAATTGAGAAACATGTGAGATTTCCAAAAGGGAAAATATTGTTTGGAGTGAAAGATTGGAGCTTCAAACACGAAAATTGCTTAGTTAGGCCGTGGTTTGAGAGAAAACGGGAATCTAAGCGTTTCCCTTCACATCGATGATGGACGTTATTAAGCTTCGTCGAGATTGACAGATCGCGTTATTTTTCGTCCTGCGCACAGCTTTCCATTCTTTTTCTACGCATGAGTTTTTTAACCCACACTTCCTTAAGAGGACGCCTAAAAAAGCCTCACAGGGAACGACTCTTCAATTTTCGAGATTGAGGCACACGGGATCAGAGCCGTAGCAACTGTCCCCCCCCCACCCAAGCCGGGCGGAGGGCTCTTGAAGGGGCCCCACTATCGCCGATTTTTATACTTTATTAATGAAAATATAAAATTTTCGAATACACATTTTATGTAAGTATTCGGCAGCATTGGCACTGCTGAGAATAATATTTGTCGTGCTTGGCACTACTTATAAATGTATGATATATTGTTATGGGGCCCCACAATCTTGATTCGGGGGATACACTTCCGTAAACAAGTCGGATAAAAAACTTAATTTGTTAATCGATAGAGGAATTGTCCAATAGATAGGCCCTAACTTCTTCCTTACTTCACATACCAAGCAGCTATGAAATCCAACATGCCTTCTCTAGAGACCACGAATCAATAACAATACTTATTAGGTTAAATCCGATTCAAACAGAAATATCACCCAGATAAAACTAAACCAAAACAAACTCAACAAAGTAAAAGGCAGCATTCAGTAACTATCAATCTCAAACTCTATCAAATAAAAACTGATGAATTCTAAGAAGAACTGGACAAAAATAATCAGAGAAAAGGACGGAAAATATGTCCCTGAGGGGATTTATAAAACAATCTCTATCCTAAATGGGCAGCTCAGATGAAAGTTATTACAACTAGACTACGAAAAATAAATATGTAGTCAAAATATTTGACCCTAATGAAGTATATCATCAAGGGGAGAGGATGCTATAAAGGGAACTGAATCTTTTTCTGGAAGATGAATTGAGAAAACCTTTGAACGATCTCATAGCCAAGTTGAACCAAGAAAGAAACCTCAAAGCATTTAAGGCGAAAGTTTAGAAATTGAGAGGGGAGCTACTACCCCTAAAAAGCTGTCAATTAAGAAAGAAAACGCACAACTACATGAAGTAAATGAAAGTGAAAAAGTTTTTAACTAACATATGGAGATAATTTGTTCAATAACCAGCGAAGAGAACACGTCGTATGATCTATAATTCGAAACTAAAGTTTTGGAAGAACTTACCAACGACTCAGTAAAAACTATTCGTACCAGACGGTTGAGTTGGAAAGAGACTACCAGATAGAGTACGGTGCAACCATAACGCGAACTGAAATCACCAATGCGATTTTTACTTTGCTATAGAAAGCACCAAGACCAACAGAACTGACTAGAAAAGACTTTTACAACCTTCTGGACAACGTTCTATAGGTGTTTCTAGACACATTTAACACTATGGGACGTTGGCTACTTCACCAACTAGTTTAAGTTGGTTAGGATGATCTTAATCCCCAAGCCCCAGAAACCTCCCTCTGAAGTAGGAAGCCATCAAACAATCTTTCTTTTAAATTTTCTTGGGGAAAGTCTTCGAAAAAGTAATATGCAGACGTCTTGTAAACAAATAGTCTACTTGATGAAATCCTAGTGAAAACCAAAGGAGATGGACTAATAGTCGATAGTGTGGAGAGGGATATAAAACAGGCATTCTTTCTTGTATGGAGAAATGGCCTTAAATTAAAGCGCATTCTGCCAGGGATTATTAAATTTCTAATTCGATTCCAAAAGAGGCTCGTGATTGATATAAGGACCTTTATACCAATAGGTATCTATCATAGAGTAGAATTTCCTCTCCTTGAAGAAGTTCCCCAGGGTGGTGGCTTGTCGCCTCGCCTATATTCTATGCATACACATGACTTACCTAAACCAACGTAGCCTAAGTCCTTCTACACCCACGATGATGTAACGTAATTAGAAGCCACCCTATAAAAATAGGCTAAATGATAGCGTAACTTATCGCTTAATAAATTAATATTATCATTCAATATGAGAAATGTTTTAAGATTAAAACTGATCTGCAAAATCCTTTATTGCCCCAATATCAAAACGAAAAAAGAACCAATCAATGTAATGGAATAAGGTTCAATTACAACATTATCTGCTGCATACTGTGCTTTATACTCTTCTCTGGTGAATAGAAGCCTTACGAGACGTCATGTACAGAGACTGTAGGGGTAGGCTATACTTTCTTTTCAGAGTCCGGAATCTCACAATGAAAAATAGAATAACTCTTTATCTCTTTTTAGTGAGATCAGAACTTTTCTATTTAGGAAATTCCTCTACGCCTCATCTCTATGTCACGTTTTATTCAACTTCAACTGGTCCAAAACAAAGCAGTGCACTGAATCACGGGGATAAGGCCACGAGACGACCTTTCTTACGCACGGATTCATAAGACAGCAAACTTAGATCAGGTTAACATGGTACTGAAAAAACAAGCCAAGAAGACGCGGAAGAATAATAGATAGATATGGAGGTAGAACTCATGCAGTAACAGCAAGTCGGTGAAACTAGAACTTACTAACAATTTTACAACAGCCTCCAGCTTCAAAAAAATAAATTTTTACTTATATTCACAATATAGATAACGATCTCGCCTAAACAAGATAATCTTAATTAAGTAAGGAAAGTAATTTAAAAAAAACCTTAGCTAAGGGAAAGGAATGAATAAAATAAAAACTAAATAATTGAAATTAATCATAAACTAAATTCAAGTAAAAACTCTAACTATAAGCATATAGAATCAAGAGTCTTCTGGTATTATCACTACCAAAATAAAACTATCCCTCTCTTTTTATCTTCATTTTTACAATTACTAACTAAATCTTCTTCATCTTCACTGCGCTCAATTGGGGAGGGGCGCTCCTCTTCAAGTATTCTGCGAAATCTCAATGAATCTTGGACTCATTCCTATTGCTCGCTCAGACGAATCTTACTCCGCAATGAGACTCCCGCGTCTCCAGACAACTCTACAATGATTATCCTCTCCTCACTTATCAGCAAGACAACAACCCGAAATATAAACCCTAACGTATTACTTTTCGCTAAAATCAAAGTCAATTTGAATTAATTAGTAGATGCTTAATTCAATTTAGTAAAGTGCAATACAATTCATTCGATCAAGAATAAGGGCAAAAGAATGCGACTGTGGAAGAATAAGGAGATAGAGAAGAACCCTACCCCCCTTGACTTTCCCAATTCGCTATTGACCGCTCTAAATTCGTCTGTCCTATATACTGCGAAATTTAGAACAATGGAAAGACCATTAAGGGGCCATCGCGACTTCTCGCAATGGGCCCTTATCGCCACCCAAGGTAATTAAGGAAGTCTGTTGGCGATGAATCTCTCTCCCGGTCTAGATAATTTCGAAGTATATATTCGAGACATCGAAGTTCACATGCAGATTGTCTCTGAAGCCGCCGTCCAGTACTTTAACCGTAACGTGTTCGTTAGTCGAGAGGAAATCGACTACATTCTCGTCCAGAGAAGAATTGAGTGATTGTCGAAGAGCCAAGGAAGAGATAGTCGTCACTCAGTGTTGATCGTGGAGATAGTTAGGCGCGCTTTAACCCTTCTCACCATGTCCCCGGATTTTACGGATTGGAAAAGCCATCCCCGAAGCACCCTTTGTTTTCCTCTTAAGGATAAGAGACCCCCAACTTCAGTTTCCCGAAGTTGGATTAAGTGTCCCATGAGTTCAATATTTGATTGCATTGCCATTTAACTTGCCCTAGAAACTGTGTATTTAAAGCTCTCTTAGAAACATCCACAGCTGTACGCGTATAACCACGTACACCTGTTCATACACGACAGCGACAATTTATATTAACTTTAATTCGCCGTATTTTAAACTAATCATTTTGTTATTACCTATTCACGCATATTTAAATCCCAATTAATTCTTAATACACCTTATTTTAATTAAAGTACTAAAGGTAATCGTTAATTGCTCCACCATTCCATTTATTGACTCAGAATAATTTGATTATTTTCCACACAAATTATATTGGCAGTCAGCTAATGTAAACGTACTTACGAATGGAGAGTGCCTAAATAAGCATTTGATCCATGCTTCCCGACTTCTTTCGTTCTTCCCTAAAGCATGAAGATTGAGTCCTAGATTCTGGTAGTCATATCAAGGAATTCTCTTGGTCATGCTGTAGCCAAAGATTCACGAGATTTTCTCGGTACGTACTAGGTTTATGACTCAGGAGATTTGTATGTGTACAGAGTAGGATTAAAACTCAAGAGATTTGTAGCAAAACAGTAGTAGGCTTAAGACACGATATTTGTAGCGAGACATAGTAGGCTTAAGTCACGATATTTGTATCTGCATATAAGAGGCTTATGATACACAAGATTTAAAGTGGTATATAATATTTTTATGAGTCACTTAAGTTATAGTGATAAATAGTAGGCTTATGACTTACGAAATTTGTATTTGCACACAGTAGACTTAAGAGTTAGCATCTTTGTAGCAATATATAGTAGGCATAAGAGAGGATCTGTAAAGATACATAGTAGCTTAATACTGAATAGATTTGCATCGATACAAAGTATGTTTAAGTCTAAAAATATTTATAGCGATATATAGTAGGCTTAAGACTGAGGAGATTTGTAGCGATATATAGTAAGTTTAAGACTCACAAGATTTATTAGTTCTGAATGACCAGGGCATTCAATTTTCTGTTGAGGCAAACTTCGTGTTTTTCTAGTGTGCCTGAGCAAAAATTTATTTTAACTATATACTACAAAACTAGATGGACCATCAACCTTATTATGAAGAATAACCCAAGACCTGCACCTGAACCCAAACAAAGGACCCAACTAATATACGAGTTTAAATGTAAATTAGGAGACTGTGAGATCTTGTCTCACTCATATATTGGGATGACCGAAACAAAACTCTCAAAGAGGGTGACCTACCACCTAAATAACAGAGCAGCGAAAATATACAGCCTAGAAATACACCGACCTTGCCCCAACAAAAAATTGATGGAGGAAAATACAAAATATTTAGCCTCAGCCCCAAATAGACGATAAATACTCTTCCTTGAAGATATATTTATACAAGAAAAACAGCCAAAATTAAACATACCCTTCAATTCCCACGAGATGCTCCCAAGTCCAAGAGGACGGAGTTATACAACAGCGTGCGCTTAACTTATTGACCTGTAGGTGTTAATCAACCATGCAAAAGGGGCTCAACCTCTGTCCCTTACCATTCATCCGGAAGTTTTCCACCTTTGACCTCCCTCACCGTGCCCTAATGTACTTTAGTTCGCTTACATGATTCCATGTTTTTGTTCGTTAGTAAATCTGTAACTAAACATTATAATATATAAACCCATTTCTATTAATATTTGTTCCCTTTGTATCTGAAGATGATACGTGCCGTATCGAAACGCGTCAGTGTAATAAAATATTGAGGAAAAATACATTAATTATTACTACCTTCCTTAATATCGAAACTTTAAGTTTTCAATAGTAGAACAGATAAAATAAAAAATAAATAAATATACGACATCTTGAAAATCGGCATTTACAAAATATAAACAAGAAAAACAGCAACAACATGATGCCGTATATTTAATTTTTATTATTTAATTTTTTCTACTATTTGTTCATATTTTATGAAGGGTGTTCCCTATCTTTCTGTGTAGTCTATATATTGCTGTGTTCTGTTATTATTCCTATTATTTGATGATGAACTTGTAAATATAGTTCGAAAGTACTTGTTTTCTTCTTCTTATTTTAATGTGGCTGATTTTTGCATATATATTAAAATCAAATACAATTTCTACGGTTGGTAGCAACGACCTCAGAGCCTTTGCCATATTTAATTTCTGCCTCTCAAAAAACATTTTTGAAGACAGAAAGATAGATGCAGGGCCCTTGTATTGCAGGCTACCTATTACAGCTCTGCCCTTCCCATCCTCTCCCGTCCTCTCCCTCTCTCTCCTTTTTCCAATCATCGTGCAAGAATAAAAATAACAAAGAGTGGCGACTAAATTTACTTCAACACTTTCTATTTACTTGCAAATATGTAATTCTAAATAATGTTTTCTGTAAATATTTACTAAAATCATTTTACACACTTAAGGTTTTTTTATTTATTTATATTATCATCAACGCCTGATGGGGAAAGGACTCTCCAAGAAGCTTCCCTCGATCACCAACTAAGCGAATGAGTCCTATAGGCTATTCCTGCCATTGAGCGAGTCTCACCATCCCATGTTCTGCGAGATCGTCCTTTTGCATCTCTTTATCTATAATTGTGTCCTACTTATGCTGTACATCTTATGTCGTTTCTTTTAGAAATATGTTATCATTTAGACTTATGAACTTTCTATTTACCGTATCTCTCATCCGTGTTTGTGTTTTTGTTTATGTGTTTCTTGAATGGTTCCTGGGAGTTATTCCGAACCTGTATCATTCTAAGTCCCTCTGAGTCGTTCTTAGATTTTGGGCGCTTTTTAGGGCCAATAAACTAAGACTTGTAAGGTGCATTAATTAAACGCTTTAAGATACATGTTACTTCTGAAGGTGTATCTATAAGCTTTCCTTCCGCTTTCCTGCCTAAATTTGTTCTTACACTGACTTTCTTTTCCATGTTGCAATTATGAGTCAAAGTTTGTTCTAATTTTGTTCTTCTGGATATTGTTTTTTCTATGCTCCAATCAGGAGTCACAAGTTGTCCTAATTTTGTTCTTATGGAGACTTTCTTTTACACACATCCAACATGAGTTACATATTATTGTTACTTTGTTCTTATAGAGATTATTTTTCCATGCACACATCATGAGTCACAAATCAAGCCTAATTTTGTTCTGGAAATTTCCTTTCCTTTTTTCATGATCCCATTAAGTCACAACTTGTTCTAATTTTGTTCGTCCTGAAATTTCATTTCCTTTTTTTCATGATCCCATTAAGTCACAACTTGTTCTAATTTTGTTCGTCCTGAAATTTCATTTCCCTTTTCATGATCCCATTAAGTCACAACTTGTTCTAATTTTGTTCGTCCTGAAATTTCCTTTCCTTTTTCATGATCCCATTTAGTCACAACATGTTCTAATTTTGTTCGTCCTGAAATTTCATTTCCTTTTTTTCATGATCCCATTAAGTCACAACTTGTTCTAATTTTGTTCGTCCTGAAATTTCATTTCCTTTTTTTCATGATCCCATTAAGTCACAACTTGTTCTAATTTTGTTCGTCCTGAAATTTCATTTCCTTTTTTCATGATCACATTAAGTCACAACTTGTTCTAATTTTGTTCGTCCTGAAATTTCATTTCCTTTTTTCATGATCCCATTAAGTCACAACTTGTTCTAATTTTGTTCGTCCTGAAATTTCATTTCCTTTTTTTCATGATCCCATTAAGTCACAACTTGTTCTAATTTTGTTCGTCCTGAAATTTCATTTCCTTTTCCAGGCGCTCATTTGGAGTAACAATCTTTCTTATATTTATATAATCTTATACCTGCTCTAAAAATTAAAAGTTGATCCTAATTGATTTATTATAATCAAATTAAGGATCAATTAAGGCCTTTTTCATGCCTTAATTATGGTAAAAGGTCTAGCCAATTGTAAACCCACCACTCCCTGGCACTGTTACCATTTTTCATTCTCTAAAGTGTATGAAAAGTTTGACCTTTCTTTACTGGTGAGACTTCGTCCACATTTATTGAGAAGTTATTATCTCGTGTATGGTAGCGATTATTACTATATATAGCTCATGATATAATTCTTCTACACTTTAATCATTTTTTCTCGGTTCATATTTTACTTTTTTCATTTTCTGTTTGCTATGTTAATGTTTTTTTTTCAGTACTTTTTTTTTACATAGATTTGTATTATATGTTTTATGATCTACCTTGAGTTCTTTTTTAAAAAAATTGTTGAGTTCTGTGGATTCAACCTTTTCCGAACTCTTACAACTCTTCTCCATTTTCTCCCTTTGTCTAAATTTATTTTCGTATTCTCGCTTAATTTATTGTTCAATGACTAGGAAGGAAGCGTAAAATTAAAAAAAAATATATCACCTGTAATTTTGTTATTTGCCAAAGTTCAACATTTTAAAAGTTTCCGTTATTAATATATTTGAAACTAATGAAGAGTCTCTCATTTTATCAATTAGTTTATTAAACTTGTTTTACTTTGATGTCAAGTTTCATTTGGTCTTTCGCTTATCCTGAGTTTGGCTCTCTTTTGCTTTAGATCTCCATCTTGATTAAGATCATGAGTGATCTGAGGTCATCATTACCTCTGTTGAAGGAGTCGATAACCGATGATTTTAATGAAATGGTTCCTATTGAATATTATGTAATCGATCTAGTTTTTTATATATATATTTTTTAAGTTAATCCAATCCATTGCCAACTTCTACTTTGCGTCGTTTGGATAAAGATTTCATAATGTAAATGTTTGATTCTTCTGTAAATTCTACTGATATATTTTCACGGTCCTTTGTCTACTGTAAATTTTCATATCGGTGAACTATCGTGTATTTGCTGCACAATATAACCGATAGTTATATTGTGTATGTGCAATTATGAGTGTTACAAACTCCTCAACTTTTCATCTCTGGAATATATAATTACTCTTCCCAAGGTATTACATCCTATACCATCTTTAATGAATATTTAATATATTTTGTTGGAAATAAAATAATATATTAACAAAGTAATCATAAATAAAGTGGTTCACAAATTTTAGTGTCACTACTGTTGCATTGAGTTGTTCTTATATAAATTTAGCATAGGTACCCGACGTTGGCCGGGATAAAAAGACCTGTCGCAAACAAACACAGATTCATCTCTTTTAAAATCTCTACTTTCAATCAAATTTCAGCATTTTGATTCTCACCTACCATACTCACACATGGAACACAGTGGACAGGGGTAACGATACAGCAATTAAGTAGAATAGTTACCATACTTCACATCCTAGTTCGGATTTCAGATTAAGCCGTAGGCCCCATTGCTACCTAAATCTACTTTTTTGCCTCTTACTATACTTGTTCGCTCTCCTATCCTGAAACCTCCCTCTTCTCCTCCCTCTCACTCCTACCTACCATATCCACCCTGGACAATGAGCACTGAGTGTCCCCCTCCCGTCCCCTCCTCTTCCCTTGGCCACTCTTAAGAGGGCCAGGGGGGAACGTTCGGATGATTTGTTCATCGTCTCTGACTTTCCTTTTCATTTTATTCCATATGTATGTAGAAAAGAACCTTATTGATAACTCCACGGTGTAATAGATTCATATTTAAATATCTCTAAGCATTATCAATTATTAGTTTGCATTTTGAAATCCAGATGGCGCCACCGTTGCCAAATTTGAATAGCCTATGTTACTCTCCGTGTCCAGTTACCCCGAATGGTTACCTTATCCGCCTTCAAGGTCACTCCACGTGGCCTTTTATAGCGGTCATATTTATATACATACAAACAGACTATCAGAAATATATATTAAAATTAATAAGTCAGCCATTGTTTAAAATTCTTAGATTTGAACATGTAGTTATTTCATTGTTTATAATTTCTTGGATTTGAACATGTAGTTACTAAATTGTTTTAATTTATTGAATTTTATCGTGTAGCTATTTCTTTGTTTTAAAATTGTGGTTTTTAACAAGTAGTTATTATGTTTTTAATTTTTGGATTTAAATATAGAGTTATTTCAATGGTTAGAACTTTTTGGATTTGAACATTTAATTATTTCATTGTTTGGAATTACTGTATTTAAACGTTTTTATTTCATTGTTCAGAATAGCTTGGATTTTTAGCATGCATTTATTTCATTGTTCAAGATTTTTTAGTTTTGAACATTTAGTTACATATTTCATTGCTTATAATTTCTTGGATTTGAGCATCTATTATTTGATTGTTTATAATCACTTGGATTTTAACAGGTAATTATTCCCTTGTTGTAATTTCTTGGATTTGAACATATATGTAGTTATATCTTTGTTTAAAAAATCTTGGTTTTGAGCATGCAGTTATTACATTTTGGGTGATTCTTGGATTTGAATATGTAGTTTATCTCATTGTTTACAATTTCTTGGATATGAATATGTAGTTATTTCCATAAAGAGATGTACTTATAGTCAAATATAGACTTATATTGCATTAAAATCAATTAAATTAAACATAAATTTTAATTCATCACTGAATATAATACTTGAGATATTTATTTAGCTGTAATTTTCTCATTGTTCAACTTGAGATCTTGATTTAGTTGAAACAATTTTTCATTCTTAACCAAAGGATAGTAATATAATTTAATTAATGAATTCGTATTAGATAAACCTTTGACACTAAATCAACGGGAAAAGGTTTTGCAATGCGATCGGGAAGTTAGTATAAGGAATTATTGTGTTGAGGAATAAGTTCTTGCGCTTTTATCAAATTTATTCATTAGCATTAAAAATTTTAGAAAAACTTCATTTTTAATTGATAACAATATGCAATTTAATCAATAATGTATTCTCCGTTGTTATTTACGACTTATTCCCAACGTTCAACTAGTTTTTCGATGCCTCTGCAATAAAAATCTCTGGATTTTGACTAGAAGAATTCGTCTAACCAGGTTCTTAGTTCCACATCAATATTGAACGAAACGCCGCGCAAATTGTTGGAGAGCGATCGGAACATATGGAAATCCGATGGAGCTAAGTCTGGCGAATATGGAGGATGCGGCAAGATTTTCCAATTAAGCGTTTGGGTAGCGTCTTTTGTCATATTGGCAATTTGAGGACGAGCAGTGTCGTGTTGAAGAACGACTCAATAACCTCGATGAGGTCGCTTTTCACGAATAGTTTCGGCGAGTCGATACATTTGTTGACGGTAGAGTTCTGCATTGACAGTCTCGTTGTTGGCAAGGAGCTCATAAAGAATGATGCCTTCACAATCCCACCACACACAAATCATCGTCTTTCGTGGATGAACTCCTTGCTTTAATCGCGAAAGTGTTTTTTTATTGGGACTAAGCCATTGTTTTCGATGGTTCATGTTGACATAAACACACCACTTTTCGTCGCCAGTGATGATGCGGTGAAGAAATCTGTCTTTATATCCATGAGTAGCCTTGTGACGAGCAAGCAACCCTGCGGCAATCGTGGACCGTTGAAGTTTGTTGCTTTCGCTCAAAGTGTGCGGAACCCATGCACCGAGTTTTTGAACTTTTCCTATCGAATGAAGGTGATTCACTACAGTTTTGTGATCACACGCCAATTGTACAGCCAATTCTCTAGTCGATTGACGAGGATTTTCATGAAGTAGGTCGTTCAATCGATCTTCATCCAACTCAATGGGGCGACCAGGACATTCTTCGTCATTAAGATTGAAATGACCGTTTTTAAAACGTGAAAACCACCATTGAGGTGTCCTTTCTGATAAAGCATTTTCTCCGTACACAGCACAAATATCGCGACGAGCTTTGGCTGCGTTTGTATTGTTCCCGTCTCGATTGAAAATGAATAACAACAAGTGTCGAAAATGCGCCTTTCTTTCAACTTGAGATTCCATTCTGAGGGTATAGAACAAAAATTAAATTAACATAACTTTTAAATAAACCGCAATGAATTATTACTCAACTTCAAGACGTAGCCAAAGCAGAAGCCTAATAGTCTACGCTGTTAAGAGTTGTAGCCTAAACTTTGCAAATTTTGCTCTCATTATTTATTATTGTTTCTTAATATGTTCACAAATCACGCCAACAAAACTTAAATCAACAGAACATTTAAAAAAAACGCAATAACTTATTCTTCAACCTAATATTTCAAAAGGCCATAACAAGTATGAGGACGATTCAAATAAACTTCAAGTTATAAAACTTTGTTTTAATCTTGCAAGCATTTAATCCACCACCACATAAATCATGTAAGCAATGTAATCCTGAAACCAATCTTTGGAAAATCTACAGTCAATGTCTGCTCAAAGGACATGATCGAAAATGACTTTGATATCAAATTAGAACTATTTGAATGGTTTTATTCATATAAAAGAGGAAAATGTTGTTTTCCACGTTTATGTGGTCTTATGCAGGTAATCCATGCTATATGGCTTTATGACAGTGAATAAACACATTTGTAGTTATAATCTCCTAAAATTCGCACATTTTTCGTTGAAAATCATGGTAATTTACCATCATTAACAGGAATGCGATTTGGTTCATTGGTTTTGGGTTTGGTTCGTCTATTTATCGATTATGAGATTCTTGGTAATATTCTAGATATGCCTCTAACAAAAATTTATATCCAGTTATGGAATGGTTTAGAAAGCACCTCTTGGTCTAAAAGCTGTAAGAAATTACATCCACGATCCGTTGACTACCCGTTGGATTGGACAAGGGAAAGCATTGAGTATCATCCAAGTTTCCCAAAGTTAACCCCAGTCTACTTTCACATATGATGATATTAAATAATGCAGTTTATCGCTGACTTGCATGAGTGGAACATTTAATGACGGCGTTAAGATGTTTTAAGCGATATATCGATCCAAATTAGTCAACTATTACGAATTAGTCCAAACATTTGATATGGAAACAATTCACTATAACATTCTTCTTACTTAAATTAGTAACCTAATAATCATTTGTGATTAATATATACTAATACATTTGCTTTATTTAAAAAAACATTTAGTATGCAAGGCCATAAACAGTATGGAGAGTGTGTAGTCGTTTTGTATGTGAGTGTGTATGGTGCGGAGTGAGTTTGTGCAGGCGAGTTGCTATTTTTCGTGGCGTTATCATTTCATGTGGTCCATGGTGTCAATACTTGGCGTGTAGTGTTTGAAAGATGATAAGGAAAAATAGATGAATGGCTGTCAAAGCGGGGATGATGACAGTCGCTCTTGCGCGTTGTAATGATTTTGCCTCGTTTAGCGCTGCACCGATTTAGACTTGTCACAGTTAGCGGCTGTGAAATAACAGATCAGGACAGATGATGCCCTAACAAGAAAGGGCAGGGGAAGCTCGGGTGGAGGGGAGTAATATGAAGAGGGGTGGGGTGGGGTGGAGAGGAGATTTATTGAAATGAGAATCAAATCGAAGAATGAAAAGAATCGAATATTATTTTTTATCTCTCTCTCCCTCCCTCTCTATTTATCTCCCTCCTCCCTCCCCCTCTTTCTATCTACCTCTCTCTCTATTCCTTCCTTCCTCGCTCCAACCTATCTCTCTCTTAATCTCTGTCCATTTCTTTCTCTCCGTCCCTCCATTCATCCCTCCTTCTCTTCCTCACTCACTCTCTCCATCTTTCCTCCCCTCCTCTCTCTCCTCCTCCCAGATCTACCTGGCCTGAGTAACTTTGCATCCCTTCCTTAGAAATTATTAACTATTAAAGCCTTACATACAAAGCCCTCGCTATCTTATTTCCCTTGAGTGCTTCGCGTCAAATAAAACTATATCAAAGTCTTTTTGAATGTCTAACTAAACTTTTAAATTATTTCCCCTTATTTCTTGGTGAATACTACGTTGAATAGGACAAAAAAAAAACACTCGTGAATATTTAAAGAAATTATGATTCATTTGCAACAATAATAGTTTGCTCCCAAATCCTCTAATCATAATAGATTTAATGGTTACAAATTCAGTAAAAACAAATTGTCTTCCCAAATTATTCGAAATTTTTATTTCTAATTTTATTTTCAGTAGGAAAATTATCAGATGAATTTGGAACATGCTGCAAAATACCCTCTCCCAATTTTTTAAGTTTGGAGAGCAGATGAGGACCAGGGAGTCTGGCATGGTCAGGGGGCAGTATTGTTCCATGTCTCTTGAGCGAAGTAGAAGAAGTTTGAGGACAAAGCGTGAATGAATTTCAGCAACCCGTTGACAATATAATTGGGCTGTTCTTGTTCCGCGGTTCTAAATAATGGTTGCGTCTTTCGTTATTCAACCAAAGTCTAACCGTATGCATTTTCGGGTGTAACAATGGCTATGGCATATGACTTGTTTTTTTTTCAATCTTAACTACCATTTCACCATACCTCCTCCTGTTATCGTATGAGATGAACTCGTTTCTAGAAGTCGCAATTTCTAAGTTTAATTCATTTCATACGGAACCCATTTTTCCATTTTTTACCTTCTGTCTTGTCCATTGATGTAATAAGTTGGGTTCTAGATTCTTAAAATCTTGAACAATTGCTGTGACTGTTGTTTCTGGGCAATCAGATACTGCAGTTTACAATTCTTCACTATTAAGAACAAGTTTGGGTCTTTCTCGAGTTCAGTTTTGTTCTCCGTATTTCCATACCTAAACATATTCAACCAACATTAACCATTTTCACTGTGGGTGTGTTCGTTGAACACCCCCAAAATAAATACTGGTTAGTGTTTACCCCAAATACTTTGTTGATATTATCAGCAACTTAAACAGTAGTATGTCCCAATTTTGTATTATTAATTGAAACTTACTCTAATTTCTTAGGTGGATTCCATTGTTATTAAGGCGGTAAAAGGCTAAAAGACATTCATTTGCTCCCTATCTGAATATGGTCTGCAAAATAATACAATTACCGCATTAAATCATTCATCTTAAGTGTTTTTTTTCATATGATAAAAATATTTGATTTAAAACAAACTAATATATTCACTGCCTTGTACTTATGGCAGATAGAAATCATTTTATGAAATAATTACAATAAATTAATTAAACGAGAGCTACCGATATCCATGTTGTCTTAATTATATAATTTGCCTTAAGATGACGCATTATCTTATCTCTAATAATTATAGATTCCATAAGTTTACAAATTCCTGCTGTTAAACAAATTGGACGGAAATTAATAGGATCAGATTTGTCTTTTTTTAAAGATTGGCTTGACTTTAAATTTTGTACCTGCGGCGAAGCGGCAGGTCTTGGCGTCGCTTTTGTTTTTAAAAGGAGGAAAGTTCAATTGTGCCCATTTAGAGCCATGAAATGACCCATATGACCATGGGACATAGGGTTACTCAATTTGAAGATTTCAAATCTGCCCTCGGATTTGGCGTCATCTAGTAGCATAAGCTTCATTTAGCCATTTAGAGCTATAAAATGACCCACATGACCATAGGACAAAGGGTTATTCACCCTGGTGATTTCAAATCTGCCATCGGATTTGGCGTTGGGTGACGCTATCTAGTGGCATAAGCCTCATTTAGCCATTTAAGGCCATGAAATGACCCATATGGCCATGGAACAGGGTTATTCACCCTGGAAATTTCAAATCTGCACTCGGATTTGGTGCCATCTAGTGGCATAAGCCTCATTTAGCCATTTAGAGCCATGAAATGACCCATGGAACAGGGTTATTCACCCTGAAGATTTCAAATCTGCCCTCGGATTTGGCGCTAGGTTGCGCCATCTAGTGGCATAAGCCTCAGTCAGCCATTTAGAGCCATGAAATGATCTATATGACCATGGAACATATGGTTATTCACCCTGAAACTTTCAAATCTGCCATCGGATGTGGCGCTATTTAGTGGCAAAAGCCTCAGTTAGCCATTCAAAGGCATATGTAAGTGATTTGAACGATGGGAAACCATCAATGCAATTACCATTTATCCTCTTATCCAAAACGCCAGAGGTCATTGAGGGACTTTCTCTCTTGTTTTAAACTCACCTGGACTTAAGCAGTCCTTAATTGTCCGGTTAAGATCGTACACAGCACTTTGACGGATTCGTTTTTTGACTCCTTTAGATAATATACGTACATGCGATCATGCCCCACTGACACCAGTCCTTTCATCTTGCGTAATAATAATAATGTGTTATTCCATGAAATAGATCAAAAGAAAATACAAAATCAGTCGAGTATTTACAACGTTTAACATCCTCTTTCGCCCTTTGCCGGGTCTAAGCAGGCGTATGAAAAGATAGGAAATTTAATGAGGTGCAAATGATGACCTGAGAGAGAGATAGCACTACATTCACTGTGTGACACTGGGGTCTGAAGGGCGCACTGCTATTCCAAGTTTCAGTAGCAGCAGGGGCATTGCCCCCTCTCACACCCTCCCCCCCCTTTGGGGTGAATCTGCGGTGGTGTTACTCGGGTATCATAAGAAAAGGTTACATGAAAATAATAAGGTGAGGGGGGCGCTTTTTCCGACAACGAATGGCTTCTCCTTGACATTACAAAGGAAAGGGGAAAAAAGAGGGTTTCGATCCCATTTAGCTTTTTAATTCGGAAACTCACCCAATCCTCAAAGCAGTTAGGTCCCCGTCTCTTGTCGAGTGCGACCAGGCGCTCACAAACTCCGGAAAAGGAAGGATAAAATTGAGAAAATCCACCATTAAATTGAATGTAAATGAATTTCCATAATAAATAGGGAATCGTAAAATCATTATGGATTGCGTGGAGCCTGGATGAATGCGTGCCCATCCATTGTATAAAAATGGGTCTCACCCTGGAAGCGTTCAGGGAATTGAAAGAGAAGCAGAGTTAGGTCCTCTTATGTACTGCTCATGGAATTACTTATAAAGTGTTGATTCGATGGTCTCCACCAGTATCGGATGCTATTTGTTAAGTTACGTTTCTTTCTTTCGTTATCTCTCTCCCTCTTTCTCTCCCTCTTTCTCTCCCCCCTGCCTCTCTCTCCCT
>CAXAKS010000511.1:0-40460 GCA_963969495.1 Ceratothoa steindachneri
CAACTAAGTAGAAAAGAATAAGTTACTATATAATGAGAAAATTGTAAGGGGAAAGCGCGAACGCAGTCCCCTGCTACCAAAAATTACGCACTCGAGTTACCCACATTTGGGGTAATCGCAAGGGTCAGCGCCACCGAAGTGCAATGGTGAGCCTCGCCTTGGGGGAACCACCTTTGTTGATCATGGTATCCCCTGTGCCAGGTAAGTATGCTCAAATCAACCTCCAAAGGCATATTTACTCAAACCTCTCGAACACATGCCGGTTCTACACCTTCTATTAACTAACTACTCATTTATCTTCTCTTGTATTCCACATATATTTTGAATTTCTAACTAATTCATGCCAGCTATGTTATTTATGTTTAAAGTAAATGTCATCCACATATAGATGAGGCAAGTGAACTATATATAGAAAGTCATGGTAGATGTTTTTTTTTATTAATATTTTGAAATCAATAGTTACGCATCAAATCAAACATTTCGTAGGTTTTCTTCGAATTAATTTCCGTGACGTAAAATATTTGATCATAATAATTCACGCTTATTGTGAAATCAGTGGTTAGAGCAATGGTTTTCAACCAATAAATCATTTTATGTATTTCAAAGATTTCTATATAAAAAAAAAAATCTAATTTGAAAGTAGCTTCACTGCATCATAAAAACAACGAAATGATAAGGTATAATAATCACTCTATATGAAAAGATAGTAGAAGGTAAAAAAAGTTGGTGAAAAATGGGGTAGGGCTGCCCTTGTTTTAGGGGCATCGCAGGCGTTTTTGTTTTCGTTTGTTGTCTTTTATGTTGCAGTTGGTTTGTTTTATTTGTCGGGTGTCTCTGTGATTGTGTCTCTTTAGTGTTCTTCTAATTGTTAGTCTTTATTGTGTTGTGTACTGATTTTTGTCTCTGTTTCGAGCATTCGAGCCTTTGTTGGTGCTCGATGTTGTTAATGTACTTCGCGTTGGAGTATGGTATACGCAATTTGGTTTGTATGCTTGGTGTATGTATGTTAGTTTTGTTTTGTGTTTATGTGTACATGTGTTCAATGTTTTCCTCGGAGCAGAGTTTAGTGCTTGGGAAGCGTCGATTTCGGGCGACCTTCCCGCGCAATCTGGCCGGGATGTTGATCCTGCCGCCAGTTCTTCTTACCTCTGGGATGATATCATTGGCCATTGTAGACCAGACCTTTTTTGGCCAGTTTTTGGGTGGCGATATTAATGGGCTCCAGTCTTTGTCTTTGGTGCAGTACCCTCTGCCGAATCTGCTCCCTTCTTCTCGTCTTGTTGATGCAGAGGGTAGCTGAATTCTGCACTCGCTGGAGACTCTTCATAGTGGTCTTGTTGGCCATTTGAGTCACTACCGCAGAGGTAGATGAGCTTAGCTCGGATGAACATCAGGTATAACTTCCTGATGTTCGCCGAGCTAAGATCACGGAACCTATATAGCTTGGGGATTTCTCTCCTAGCCATAGTCTGCCTCTCCTTGTAGTGACTCGAGTATCCGCGGTCGGAGATCTTTAGGCCCAGGATGGTGCCTTCGGCGGAGTAGCCGTATCTCCTCCCATCTATTATGATGGGCCACGTAGACTCTTGGCTCAACGGGAGAATCTTAAATTTCTCCCGGTTTGTCCGGATCTTCCATTTCTGTTCGTATTGGTTGATGTTACAGATCTCTGCAATTGTGTTGATTGCCTGATCCCTCGCTTTCCTGACCCTACTCGGGACGATCTGGGTGACGTCATCTGCATATTGCAGATACATCGTGTCCCGATGTATAGGAGTAGGGAGGTCGATGGTAAAGACCAGGTAAAGCAGGGGACTCAGGCAGCTCCCCTGGGGAACGCCCGCTGTGAGTTCGAATTCAGGTCCTTTGTGCTCTTCAATCATGATACGCGCCTTCTATCCATGATGAAGTCACAAAGGATCCGTTCCAGACCGGGTTTAGCTTGGAGACCGAGTATTTTGTACTGTAGTCCACTCAGCCAAACCTTGTCGAAGGCCTTCTGCACGTCCCTCATCACGATGTCTACATATTGTCGCTTTGCTCGGCAATGAGCGATCTTTTCGGTTAGGAGCGCCAGGGCCGTTTCCGTGCCCCTTTTAGGTCTAAACCCATGTTGTTGGGGGTTATGCGCTCCCAACTCGTCGAGTTGATTTTGTAGCCTATTAGCTAAAATCTTCTCGAAGATCTCTGCCGGAGAATTCTAGGAGAGAGATAGGGCGATAGTTGGCCACTTGGTCTGGGGGCTTGTTCCCCTTCGGGAATAAAGATGATTTTTGCCACCTTATATCCGTCGGGGAAGTAGCCTGTATTCAGGGATGCATTCATGGTATTCACCATGCCCTGAATAATTTGCCTTGGGGCATTCACTAGGTTGTTCTTAGTGATCCCAGACCATCCAGGTGCCCTCTGTTTGAAGGACTTTATGGTGTTAATAGTCTCTTCAACAGTGACCGGGCGCCCATGGTCAACCATCTCTCTCTCTCTAGAAACTTGAGGTTGTGGGTGGGTCCTATGTAACATCGGGTCTGAGTTCGTCGAGCAGTCGGTCTTCGAAGTCCTGGTCGAAGTCGTCGTTTTCCTCAGGTGAGATTGCAAAGACCTGTTTCCAATGACTTCTGAAGTTTCTTCCAGAATGTCCGGTTCTTCTATGATGGTATCGCCATCCTTGATCTTTATTCCTGGGCCTGGGAGGCAATCCCCTAAGTCTTCGGATGCTGTTCCAAAACTTACAGGATTAGTCTCCCGGTCTAGTTTGCCTATGATATTGTCCCAGATTTCTTTCTGCTTTTCGAGGATTATGTTCTTCATTTCCTCGCTTAGTTGTCTCATTCGGGCTGCCCTTTCCCTGTTCGGGCCTGTCCCTGCCGACTTCCTCATAAATGTCCTGTGTTCCCTGGCGATATCCCTCATTTCATCCGTCCACCTAGGTTGCGGGAGCATTTTGTACGAGATTCTGGGCACGCATCTTTCGTCAGCTTGAGTGAGGAGACCAGTGATCTTGTCGATCTCCTCATCAATTTCCTCGAGATTAGCGTCGCTCAGGTCAGCTGGTTGATAGGTGCTGAGCATTTCTCGGTACAACTCCCAGTTAGCTTTCGCGTAACTTTTCCTAAGTGTGACGGGCTTGAGTATAGGCGCAAGCGAGATGGTGGTGATGATCGGGATATGATCACTCGGGACCACAGGTCCTGGGGCATTGGCTATATTGAAGGGGAATTCTGGACTTGCTAACACGATGTCCGGTTTTGACACCGAATTATGTGTCACGAAAGTTGGGAAGTCTGGTCCAACTCTCTGGAGCTTCTTCCTATCAAGAAGCAGCTCCAGGTTTCGTCCTCTTGGATCGACCCGCCTGTAGCCAGAATCACGGCAACAGGCGTTTAGATCTCCGCCCAACAATGCTAGCCTTTTGTGCCCGAAGAGGGTATAAAAGTTGTTAATCGGCAGGTATTGTCTCCTGGGCAGCTGATAGGCTGCCGCCACTGTAAGACCCCTAACCAGGGTAGGGATTTCGATAGCCACGAATGATTCATCTAAGTCCGGAAGTGTTTTGAATTTTAAGTTCTTCTTGATCGCGATGGCGCAGCCATCGAATCTTGTTTGTGTATGATTTTTTTGTATGATTGTGTAGTTATGGATTTTTATTGTGTCAGTGTTTGTGTTTATTCCATGTTCTGAGATGAAAATAATGTCTGGGTCTTCTTTCCGGAAGATATTTCCGTAGAGAAGAGATTTTCCCTTCCATCCATTCACATTCAGTGTAAGTATTTTTAGCGCGTTGTTTCTGTTCTCCATGTTTTTCTTGTATTTGTGTGTTGGAGATTGTTGTGTTTAAGTGTAATGTGTTTTTCCGTTTCTTACTTTTTTGAATTCTGCATCACTTAGGGTGATGCAGGATTCTTTGTGTAGTTTTACGGCGCCCTCTAGTATTGCCTCTTCTACGTCTTTTTCTTTGTCTGTTGTTGAGTAAGTCCATTTGTAAATTTTCTGGTGGATACCCTGAAATATCTCCTTGGGGAGAGTCTCTGAGGGTATTGGTTCACCTCGCTCGTTATGATCTTGAGGTCAATCTCCTCTCCGTCGTACTTGTATGTACGCTTCAAGGTTTTTGACCTACTTCGTGAGCTAACAGGGCTTTTGGTTGCCCTGTCTTGGACTTCTTCAACTTCAGACTCCGAAGACGATTGACTAGTTAGGTTGCTTTCTGCTTCTTTCAACCTTCTGGCTGCTCTTTTTTCCCTCTTTTCTCGGCGTTTCTGTGCCTCCAGCCTAGGGTCAGCCCTGGTGGGATTGGCTTTTGCCGCTGGGGCTTTTGCCTCCTTTGCCAGACGTTCGACCTCTCTTTCCTGGGGAAATGGAGTCGCCGGTGCCTCGGTAGTCTCTTTTTGCTGAAACTGCAGCTGCAGCACGTCACCCGATGGGGGGTCGTCCGGAAACCACATCTCATCCATGCCGTTTTTCTTTAGCATGAGATTGAGGGTTTTCGCGAACGTCCCCGGGTTGGTGAGATTATTCACGTGCGCGAATATTATGCACGTGAGTATCTTTGTCGAATTCTCGTTCTCAAGTTTGAGATAGGTTTTCGACATCTGCTTGCCTGAGGTTAAAAGTGGCGAGGCTCTTGCTGCAGCAGCTTGAGCGTAGGAGGTGGAGCTTCTTATATTTGTCACACTCTTTTTCGTCTTGATAATTTCTTTTTTCTTGGGGCAGGACATAGCCATTGCCCCGTGGTTAAGTCCACAGTTAGGGCACTTCTCCGTGGTGGCCCTACATTCACGCCAACCGTGGCCTTTCCCGCTACATTTGGAGCATGTAGCTACTTGTTCTTTGCAATCTTTTGTTGCATGTTGTTCCATTTTGTAGCACTTGAAGCAGATTAGGATTGGGGTAAATTCTTCCCTCTCAATTTGGTCTGCTGAGACTCTGGCATTGAAGAGGAGAAGCCCCCTTTCCTTGGCAGTTTGCGCCATCTTGGTGTCACTAAAGATCACCTTAAACACGTGTTGGTACTCGGTGTTGTCCCGCCTATTGCGGAACTTTATCACCTCCACCACGTTGGCCCACGGTTGATTTCTATTGATCTCTTCTTTAATCTCTTCTTTTGTGTGCTGCCCGATCCATGGATCGAGCTGCCTGCGCACCACACTTCTGTGTGCCTGTATCTGAGGGGGGGGGGGGTGCTAGGCTGGAGGCCTATCTCATTAAGCACCTTTTGACCCTCCTCCGTTGTCAGGGTTTCCACATCTGCCTCCTTCTCGCAGACTGCAGAATAGCCGACTGGGGTATCTATCAGCCTCGGGATACCCACACTCAACTTCCCAAAGACCGTGGCAAACACCGTACCTCGGTCCGGTTTGGGGTGCCCACCTATAACCCTTAACGGGACTCTTGTGGCTGGGTGGGCCGCCATTTTTGTATTTCTGCAGCCCCTCTGACCGGGGGGGGGGGGGTTGCAGATCTTCTTTGTATACGTGTTTGTTTTCTGTGATGTGTGAATGTGGAGGGTTTGCCATTTTGTTATCGGTATTTCTAAAATGTGAAGAAAAACTAAATATAAATTATATAAATCACAAAAATGCACAACCACTACTTAAAAAAGAGAAACAAATCACGCTACTGCCAGACAACATTGAACTGATGGTACTATAGAGTAACGTCGCCGCCTGGATAAACCTGTTCAATACGTGTTAGATACAGCTGACATCAAGTGAACACGTAAAAAACAGGTTTAAAGAGATCTTTCAAAATTAAACCTAGAAAATCAGGTGGAACCTAAAAACGCCCAGGTTTTGAGAGATTTTTCAAAATTAAACCTAGAAAACCAGGTGGAACCTAAAAAAAACAGAAGTGGGAGCCCTGGTCCCAATATTAAATAATTGTGATACTCATCAAGCTCAAATTTCCCATTCAAATTTTAAAGGCAAGATTTATATATTTTCAAAGTTTTCTGTCTTATTTCTATTAAATTAGCTTAAATGTCAAACGTAGGTAATCTTAAAGTGCTTTCCAAGAAATTATCTATTTATACGAAAATTATACAGGGAGACAGCCAATAGTGTCCACGTTTCGTAATGCTGTAATTTGTTAGCAATTAAGGCTTGAAGGTAAAAATTAACTAGGTTAGGTAGACCAGGCTTGCGGTCGATGGTCTATCCTGTTTACTTATTATTTTTAATTTTAAGAGCTCATCTGGCGACTGCCTCCTTGGGCATAAGTGGCCGTACATACCAGTGCCTAGTACTAGGCTACTTTAAAATAGTAACGTGAAAAAAGAAAAAAAACAAAAGTAAAAAAAAGGAAGAAGGCAAGAGGCAGAAAGACAGCTCCAGCGTCGGGAACTTGCGACCTACAAAGATAGCAAAAAACACATAAAAAACAACTAGTTAAATAAAGGGGACAAGGAAGGCATCCCCCACAAAAGTCGGTAAGTCCACCAGTCAATGTGCTTGAACTCGTCCCGAGTACAAGGGACAGGCCGTATCGACCCCGTCCATTCCGGTACTGGGACATGCAAAGTACGCCAAGATCGCCCAGACTGGGACATTCAAAAAGAATGTGCCGAGCAGTCTCCGCTATTTGATAGAGCGCTCGCCTGCGCCCTACTGTGAAGACTGCGTTGTACCCCCAGACTGCTCGGCACATTCTTTTTGAATGTCCCAGTCTGGGTGATCTTGGCGTACTTTGCATGTCCCAGTACCGGAATGGACGGGGTCGATACGGCCTGTCCCTTGTACTCGGGACGAGTTCAAGCACATTGACTGGTGGACTTACCGACTTTTGTGGGGGATGCCTGCCTTGTCCCCTTTATTTAACTAGTTGTTTTTTATGTGTTTTTTGCTATCTTTGTAGGTCGCAAGTTCCCGACGCTGGAGCTGTCTTTCTGCCTCTTGCCTTCTTCCTTTTTTTTACTTTTGTTTTTTTTCTTTTTTCACGTTACTATTTTAAAGTAGCCTAGTACTAGGCACTGGTATGTACGGCCACTTATGCCCAAGGAGGCAGTCGCCAGATGAGCTCTTAAAATTAAAAATAATAAGTAAACAGGATAGACCATCGACCGCAAGCCTGGTCTACCTAACCTAGTTAATTTTTACCTTCAAGCCTTAATTGCTAACAAATTACAGCATTACGAAACGTGGACACTATTGGCTGTCTCCCTGTATAATTTTCGTATAAATAGATAATTTCTTGGAAAGCACTTTAAGATTACCTACGTTTGACATTTAAGCTAATTTAATAGAAATAAGACAGAAAACTTTGAAAATATATAAATCTTGCCTTTAAAATTTGAATGGGAAATTTGAGCTTGATGAGTATCACAATTATTTAATATTGGGACCAGGGCTCCCACTTCTGTTTTTTTTAGGTTCCACCTGGTTTTCTAGGTTTAATTTTGAAAAATCTCTCAAAACCTGGGCGTTTTTAGGTTCCACCTGATTTTCTAGGTTTAATTTTGAAAGATCTCTTTAAACCTGTTTTTTACGTGTTCACTTGATGTCAGCTGTATCTAACACGTATTGAACAGGTTTATCCAGGCGGCGACGTTGCTCTATAGTACCATCAGTTCAATGTTGTCTGGCAGTAGCGTGATTTGTTTCTCTTTTTTAAGTAGTGGTTGTGCATTTTTGTGATTTATATAATTTATATTTAGTTTTTCTTCACATTTTAGAAATACCGATAACAAAATGGCAAACCCTCCACATTCACACATCACAGAAAACAAACACGTATACAAAGAAGATCTGCAACCCCCCCCCCCCGGTCAGAGGGGCTGCAGAAATACAAAAATGGCGGCCCACCCAGCCACAAGAGTCCCGTTAAGGGTTATAGGTGGGCACCCCAAACCGGACCGAGGTACGGTGTTTGCCACGGTCTTTGGGAAGTTGAGTGTGGGTATCCCGAGGCTGATAGATACCCCAGTCGGCTATTCTGCAGTCTGCGAGAAGGAGGCAGATGTGGAAACCCTGACAACGGAGGAGGGTCAAAAGGTGCTTAATGAGATAGGCCTCCAGCCTAGCACCCCCCCCCCCTCAGATACAGGCACACAGAAGTGTGGTGCGCAGGCAGCTCGATCCATGGATCGGGCAGCACACAAAAGAAGAGATTAAAGAAGAGATCAATAGAAATCAACCGTGGGCCAACGTGGTGGAGGTGATAAAGTTCCGCAATAGGCGGGACAACACCGAGTACCAACACGTGTTTAAGGTGATCTTTAGTGACACCAAGATGGCGCAAACTGCCAAGGAAAGGGGGCTTCTCCTCTTCAATGCCAGAGTCTCAGCAGACCAAATTGAGAGGGAAGAATTTACCCCAATCCTAATCTGCTTCAAGTGCTACAAAATGGAACAACATGCAACAAAAGATTGCAAAGAACAAGTAGCTACATGCTCCAAATGTAGCGGGAAAGGCCACGGTTGGCGTGAATGTAGGGCCACCACGGAGAAGTGCCCTAACTGTGGACTTAACCACGGGGCAATGGCTATGTCCTGCCCCAAGAAAAAAGAAATTATCAAGACGAAAAAGAGTGTGACAAATATAAGAAGCTCCACCTCCTACGCTCAAGCTGCTGCAGCAAGAGCCTCGCCACTTTTAACCTCAGGCAAGCAGATGTCGAAAACCTATCTCAAACTTGAGAACGAGAATTCGACAAAGATACTCACGTGCATAATATTCGCGCACGTGAATAATCTCACCAACCCGGGGACGTTCGCGAAAACCCTCAATCTCATGCTAAAGAAAAACGGCATGGATGAGATGTGGTTTCCGGACGACCCCCCATCGGGTGACGTGCTGCAGCTGCAGTTTCAGCAAAAAGAGACTACCGAGGCACCGGCGACTCCATTTCCCCAGGAAAGAGAGGTCGAACGTCTGGCAAAGGAGGCAAAAGCCCCAGCGGCAAAAGCCAATCCCACCAGGGCTGACCCTAGGCTGGAGGCACAGAAACGCCGAGAAAAGAGGGAAAAAAGAGCAGCCAGAAGGTTGAAAGAAGCAGAAAGCAACCTAACTAGTCAATCGTCTTCGGAGTCTGAAGTTGAAGAAGTCCAAGACAGGGCAACCAAAAGCCCTGTTAGCTCACGAAGTAGGTCAAAAACCTTGAAGCGTACATACAAGTACGACGGAGAGGAGATTGACCTCAAGATCATAACGAGCGAGGTGAACCAATACCCTCAGAGACTCTCCCCCAAGGAGATATTTCAGGGTATCCACCAGAAAATTTACAAATGGACTTACTCAACAACAGACAAAGAAAAAGACGTAGAAGAGGCAATACTAGAGGGCGCCGTAAAACTACACAAAGAATCCTGCATCACCCTAAGTGATGCAGAATTCAAAAAAGTAAGAAACGGAAAAACACATTACACTTAAACACAACAATCTCCAACACACAAATACAAGAAAAACATGGAGAACAGAAGCAACGCGCTAAAAATACTTACACTGAATGTGAATGGATGGAAGGGAAAATCTCTTCTCTACGGAAATATCTTCCGGAAAGAAGACCCAGACATCATTCTCATCTCAGAACATGGAATAAACACAAACACTGACACAATGAAAATCCATAACTACACAATCATACAAAAAAATCATACACAAACAAGATTCGATGGCTGCGCCATCGCGATCAAGAAGAACTTAAAATTCAAAACACTTCCGGACTTAGATGAATCATTCGTGGCTATCGAAATCCCTACCCTGGTTGGGGGTCTTACAGTGGCGGCAGCCTATCAGCCGCCCAGGAGACAATACCTGCCGATTAACAACTTTTATACCCTCTTCGGGCACAAAAGGCTAGCATTGTTGGGCGGAGATCTAAACGCCTGTTGCCGTGATTCTGGCTACAGGCGGGTCGATCCAAGAGGACGAAACCTGGAGCTGCTTCTTGATAGGAAGAAGCTCCAGAGAGTTGGACCAGACTTCCCAACTTTCGTGACACATAATTCGGTGTCAAAACCGGACATCGTGTTAGCAAGTCCAGAATTCCCCTTCAATATAGCCAATGCCCCAGGACCTGTGGTCCCGAGTGATCATATCCCGATCATCACCACCATCTCGCTTGCGCCTATACTCAAGCCCGTCACACTTAGGAAAAGTTACGCGAAAGCTAACTGGGAGTTGTACCGAGAAATGCTCAGCACCTATCAACCAGCTGACCTGAGCGACGCTAATCTCGAGGAAATTGATGAGGAGATCGACAAGATCACTGGTCTCCTCACTCAAGCTGACGAAAGATGCGTGCCCAGAATCTCGTACAAAATGCTCCCGCAACCTAGGTGGACGGATGAAATGAGGGATATCGCCAGGGAACACAGGGACATTTATGAGGAAGTCGGCAGGACAGGCCCGAACAGGGAAAGGGCAGCCCGAATGAGACAACTAAGCGAGGAAATGAAGAACATAATCCTCGAAAAGCAGAAAGAAATCTGGGACAATATCATAGGCAAACTAGACCGGGAGACTAATCCTGTAAGTTTTTGGAACAGCATCCGAAGACTTAGGGGATTGCCTCCCAGGCCAGGAATAAAGATCAAGGATGGCGATACCATCATAGAAGAACCGGACATTCTGGAAGAAAACTTCAGAAGTCATTGGAAACAGGTCTTTGCAATCTCACCTGAGGAAAACGACGACTTCGACCAGGACTTCGAAGACCGACTGCTCGACGAACTCAGACCGATGTTACATAGGACCCACCCACAACCTCAAGTTTCTAGAGAGAGAGAGATGGTTGACCATGGGCGCCCGGTCACTGTTGAAGAGACTATTAACACCATAAAGTCCTTCAAACAGAGGGCACCTGGATGGTCTGGGATCACTAAGAACAACCTAGTGAATGCCCCAAGGCAAATTATTCAGGGCATGGTGAATACCATGAATGCATCCCTGAATACAGGCTACTTCCCCGACGGATATAAGGTGGCAAAAATCATCTTTATTCCGAAGGGGAACAAGCCCCCAGACCAAGTGGCCAACTATCGCCCTATCTCTCTCCTAGAATTCTCCGGCAAGATCTTCGAGAAGATTTTAGCTAATAGGCTACAAAATCAACTCGACGAGTTGGGAGCGCATAACCCCCAACAACATGGGTTTAGACCTAAAAGGGGCACGGAAACGGCCCTGGCGCTCCTAACCGAAAAGATCGCTCATTGCCGAGCAAAGCGACAATATGTAGACATCGTGATGAGGGACGTGCAGAAGGCCTTCGACAAGGTTTGGCTGAGTGGACTACAGTACAAAATACTCGGTCTCCAGCTAAACCCGGTCCTGGAACGGATCCTTTGTGACTTCATCATGGATAGAAGGGCGCGTATCATGATTGAAGAGCACAAAGGACCTGAATTCGAACTCACAGCGGGCGTTCCCCAGGGGAGCTGCCTGAGTCCCCTGCTTTACCTGGTCTTTACCATCGACCTCCCTACTCCTATACATCGGGACACGATGTATCTGCAATATGCAGATGACGTCACCCAGATCGTCCCGAGTAGGGTCAGGAAAGCGAGGGATCAGGCAATCAACACAATTGCAGAGATCTGTAACATCAACCAATACGAACAGAAATGGAAGATCCGGACAAACCGGGAGAAATTTAAGATTCTCCCGTTGAGCCAAGAGTCTACGTGGCCCATCATAATAGATGGGAGGAGATACGGCTACTCCGCCGAAGGCACCATCCTGGGCCTAAAGATCTCCGACCGCGGATACTCGAGTCACTACAAGGAGAGGCAGACTATGGCTAGGAGAGAAATCCCCAAGCTATATAGGTTCCGTGATCTTAGCTCGGCGAACATCAGGAAGTTATACCTGATGTTCATCCGAGCTAAGCTCATCTACCCTGCGGTAGTGACTCAAATGGCCAACAAGACCACTATGAAGAGACTCCAGCGAGTGCAGAATTCAGCTACCCTCTGCATCAACAAGACGAGAAGAAGGGAGCAGATTCGGCAGAGGGTACTGCACCAAAGACAAAGACTGGAGCCCATTAATATCGCCACCCAAAAACTGGCCAAAAAGGTCTGGTCTACAATGGCCAATGATATCATCCCAGAGGTAAGAAGAACTGGCGGCAGGATCAACATCCCGGCCAGATTGCGCGGGAAGGTCGCCCGAAATCGACGCTTCCCAAGCACTAAACTCTGCTCCGAGGAAAACATTGAACACATGTACACATAAACACAAAACAAAACTAACATACATACACCAAGCATACAAACCAAATTGCGTATACCATACTCCAACGCGAAGTACATTAACAACATCGAGCACCAACAAAGGCTCGAATGCTCGAAACAGAGACAAAAATCAGTACACAACACAATAAAGACTAACAATTAGAAGAACACTAAAGAGACACAATCACAGAGACACCCGACAAATAAAACAAACCAACTGCAACATAAAAGACAACAAACGAAAACAAAAACGCCTGCGATGCCCCTAAAACAAGGGCAGCCCTACCCCATTTTTCACCAACTTTTTTTACCTTCTACTATCTTTTCATATAGAGTGATTATTATACCTTATCATTTCGTTGTTTTTATGATGCAGTGAAGCTACTTTCAAATTAGATTTTTTTTTTTATATAGAAATCTTTGAAATACATAAAATGATTTATTGGTTGAAAACCATTGCTCTAACCACTGATTTCACAATAAGCGTGAATTATTATGATCAAATATTTTACGTCACGGAAATTAATTCGAAGAAAACCTACGAAATGTTTGATTTGATGCGTAACTATTGATTTCAAAATATTAATAAAAAAAAACATCTACCATGACTTTCTATATATAGTTCACTTGCCTCATCTATATGTGGATGACATTTACTTTAAACATAAATAACATAGCTGGCATGAATTAGTTAGAAATTCAAAATATATGTGGAATACAAGAGAAGATAAATGAGTAGTTAGTTAATAGAAGGTGTAGAACCGGCATGTGTTCGAGAGGTTTGAGTAAATATGCCTTTGGAGTTGATTTGAGCATACTTACCTGGCACAGGGGATACCATGATCACAAAGGTGGTTCCCCCAAGGCGAGGCTCACCATTGCACTTCGGTGGCGCTGACCCTTGCGATTACCCCAAATGTGGGTAACTCGAGTGCGTAATTTTTGGTAGCAGGGGACTGCGTTCGCGCTTTCCCCTTACAATTTTCTCATTATATAGTAACTTATTCTTTTCTACTTAGTTGTCCCTCACCTCTTAAGTGTTTTTAAAATATAATTCAGACCAATTAAATTTTCTTTTGTCTCGGAATCCTCAAACCTGACTGGCATCTCCATATCCTTCTCATTAAATCTAATTCATCCTTACTCCTGCACCGTTCCCAAACATTTTCTTTACGAATTAGGCCGCGTTTTGGGCAAAAAAACAACAATTATAACTTCGATATGACCATAATAGTCACTGGAGAACACAAGGCCAGTTATTTCACAACTGTGCCACGCCGGGTCACGAGAATAGGCTTCTTGTTTTATTCCTTTGCGACGGGAAAAATAGAAAGTACAAATTTAGTAAAAAAAAAAAATTACCCTTCCCCGTAAAACTTGTATAACCTAAATAAAAAAAGAACTAACCAACCTAAACCCCACCCATAACCCATTCTTTTGCTGGTTTAAATAAGATAATGACAAGATTACTGCTGCATATCTAATTTTCGGAATAACATTATAATTAGAAATGTTCACCCCTTAATTAGTATTTTTTTCAAAATAGAGATATAACAAATCGCCTTCGTTTGAGTTGGGGGTGTTAATCTACAATTACCGAAATTCTTACATTATACAAACAAAATAAATAAGGATAGGGCCATGAGCCTTTTTCTGGTGGTCATGGAGGGTCCAACTGAATTTACATTCAGCTCGCCGGAACGGGGCTGAATTTTTAGTTTCGGCGCTGGCTTGACGCATGCGCGGACCGCTAGTGAATTGTAAGTGCATCAGCTGTTTTTGTTTATACCTCAGTGCTAGTGGAAGTTGCACAAGATAGTCTGATGGTGTATAAACAAGTGTGAATTTCAACCTTATACATTGGAGTGTTTTAAACTGTTTCGTGTTTTGTACCCATTTTTTACCCGTCTCCTGTAAATAACCCCACTTAGATTTAATGTACGTTGCCTTAATAATATTCCTGATTTTTCTGAGTTACGATTATATATGTCACTTATTATTTAAATTGAAGAAGTATCAATAACAAAATTTACAACCTCTGTACTCAGTCACGTATCCACAAATTTAATTTTTCCCATAAGTTAACTTCATAATACGGTGTTCTCTACACTAATTCGTAGTACAAGAGGTCGTTCATCAACTGTAATTAGGGATTTTTGTTAGTTTTTTTTTACATTTAGGTTTTGTCGTACGACTATTTCCGTTCCAAATGTTTGATATTTTATTTTAGCAGATATCGAATAAACGCATACAACGATAGTTTTCTTAACTTTGGCTTCTAATCTATCGTGAACAATGGCGTGCAGTAGCCACACTGCGTCCGCAATCTACAAGAAGACACTTGCTAACGAGAGCATGAAGTCATTCAAGCTGAAGGAGCACCTCGCCAAGGTTCATCCGGAACTGGCCAGCAAAGATTTGGCCTACTTCAAAATCAAACACCCGCTCAAGCGGTCGAGATTGGATGAAGGAACAGTTCTCTTTCAACACGGCAAGATAGTCGAGGCCTCGTACGAACTGTTCCCCCTTCTTATCGCAAAGTAGAAGAAGCCACACACCATTGTGGCTCGTTAAACCTTGCATGATTGAGGCTGCTCGTCTTCTCTTCGATAAGAACTGTGTCGTCAAGCTTGATCAGATAAATCGATGGCATGTCTCAGGATATCAAACTTCAGGTGACGGAGAAATTCTGACTTTCTCCCTTCTTCGCCATCCAATTTGATAAGACCACAGACGTCGCACAGCTTCCACAGCTTTTGGTTTATGCTCGGCTTAGGAGCTCTAAGCATGCTCGATTCCAAGTCAGAATTTGTGACTCTGCTCAAGAAAATAACCCCGGGTCTCATTACAACACACTGCCCGATCGACCGTGAGGCTCCTGCCTCCAAGACGGGCCATGCTGCTCTCAAAGTCACCTTGGAAACTGTGATCTGCATCGTCAACCAGGCTATTTCAGCAGTTGTGCCAAGACGTAGATGCTAACCACAAAGACCTCTTCTAGACATCTGTTTGTTGGTTGTCAATGCCAATGTTCTCGTTCGTGTATTTGAGCTCTGGTGAATTGCATGTATTTCTGGCAGCTCAAGGGAAGAAGAAGGAGTAGTTTATAAAGTACATTCAAGAGCCGTTTGAGTGTAGTCTTGCCTACTTGACATGCGTGTTCTAAGCTTTGAATAGACTCAACCGCCAACTTCAGGGCACAGATACCACCAGAATAATGCAAACAGATGCCATCGAGGGTTTCTTCGACAAGCTCGCTCTTTGGGAGAAGAAAGTTGAGAGGGGAAATGTAGCTTCTTTCCAACGTCTGAATGGGGTCTTCGGTGAAGAACCACTTGCAGAGGAGGTGCAACGAGAGATCAAGGGACACTTGTCAATCCTCCAAGAACAGTTCAGACCCTATTTTGATGATATTGATGCAAATGAGAGTGTACAGCTGAATTTTGTCCGCAATCTTTTCCGATGCACTGTAGACGATCTTTCTGATTACATCCAAGAGGAATTCTTGGTGTTTATCCAGGAACAACAACAGTTCAGCGGCTCTAATTGCTAGGTCAAAAATGCTTTCCGCTTTCCCCAAGACTAGCAAATTCGCCTTGAAGGTTCTCATTTCTTTCTCATCGACTTATCTCTTTGAAAGTGGTTTCTCGACTTTCCTGACAATCATATCAAAGGCCTGAAGCAGGTTGGATGCTAAAGCAGACATGCGATGGGCCTCGAGCCACACAGACCCGCTTATTGATTTCCTTGTATAAAAAAGCAAATTCCACCTCATTAAAATACATGATTAAATCAATTGTTAATAAGCAAGAATTAACATTTTTGTTAGTGATCTCTGTTGTGAAATATCTTTTAAATTATAAAATAATGTATCTTTGTTATTTAAAATTTGTACGTTTTCAGAAGTTTTATATAGGTGGGGTTCTTGGTAGGTTTCGTAGTACTGAAAGGGGTCACGTAACGGAAAAAATTGGGAAACTGCTCTAATGACGTCATGACATCATGTCGAAAGACGTTAGGCAAAATTGCTGCCGTTTTAGTTTGAGAGAGCCAGAAAATTTTTAGTGAAATATTTTCTTATCAGGTTTGAAGTGCAATCTGTAGATATAAAAGATTGCTTGTTTGACTAAATGGTAAACCCAAGTTTCTTCTGCTACAATTGTAGTAGAGCGAGTTGATATATGACTGATTAACGAATTAAAGAAAGAAATATAAGTGAGTCAAATGACTAATGACTCCGGATTGAGTTACGACAGTCCAGAGTAATGTAACTATTGTTCGATGTAGCTTTGAAAAATGTTGCTAAATCAATAATAAATAATTGCTGGACATCCCATCCCCTGCATTTCCCAATGGTGGACTTTACATTGTCCAACATTGGCTAATTATTTTTGCTGAACAAAAGATCAAAAAACCGTAAAATGCTAGCCATCTAGGCAGCCTAATTTTTGGTAATGTTATGGTAGATCGACCAACCTTCATGACGCCCAGGGGCGCCTACAGTGGATTTTTCCACCCTGCTCGGTCTGGGGCGTTCAGTACCCTGCTGGTTTTCTGGGTTCAACTTTTATAAATATAATGAAATCTGGTTTGTTTTTTTTTAACTTAATACGTAAAATTAGCTTAAATATAAGTCATATCAACTTCATGGATTAAGTTAACATGTTAGAATAATATGGTTTAACATCGAAACAAATCCATTAGAAAAAAACCCCGTTTTAATCCAGTGCGCGCAGTCGCGAAGAAAAGTATTAATTAAACATTTAGTTACGATGGTGTGCCAACCGGCCTGACTGTATTTATGTTCATACTTGGCTGACAGCACATTCGAAAATGGAATTTTATGTATAGAGGCAGCAGCAAGCTTTCACCAATTTACTTGGGATTTCTTCGTTCTTATAGTAGGAGTCCTGATTTGAGAGTGCAGTATTAAGTTCCCATCGTGTTATGAAAGTAACTGGTTGCGCTTGAAGCCATACATAGAGGCCTATCCTTGTCTATTCAATGTGCATGTGCTTTCATTATTTTGTTTAACCCTTTATTTAAGTGACGGATACCAAGAAAAATTTAGAAAGTGGTTAAAAGTACATTAAAGGGTGGGAAGAAAAGAAATTTGTGGGTAGCTAAATATAGTGATGGTAATGAAAATGCTTTTGTCCAATAAATATTTGTCGAGCTTAGTTTATGTATCTACAGATGGCAAACCACTCCCTGTCATTTGTACTAAGAGAAAATTTCCAGATGAAACTAAAAAAAATATGCAGATCTAAAATTGGGTGTTGGGATAGCATGTGACTGTTCAATTTCAACTGTAAATCATTTTGGAGAGCTCATTAAGAAACGAGAAAAAGGTTCTTTACAATATATAAAACCACCCTACAAAATGCAGTAAGCTAATTTTACGGCCTATTGTTCCATCATTTTTGAGAAGCTTAAAGAGACTGTATAGAATTCAAAGTTTTCTTTGCTTGCTGATGAATCAAAAGATTTGGTGACATAAAGTTTGTACGTTGTAAGAGGATACTTTAACAAATCAGTCTATAATGTGAGTGCCAGTACGCCCTGTGGTACGCTTGAGCGTGATGTGGTGTTATTGTATTTAATGTTACACCTCTGTTATGTGAGAGAGGAGCCTTCTGGTGCAGACTTGGAGTTCCGTGTTGTTGTCTAGTTTCCAACGAGTCCCTACTGCCACACCTTTTCGAATGTCTGTTCACGTCCTTACTGATGCACAGTGATGATGGTGGGTGTATAGAAAGGCCAGAAAGGGATCACTGTGTAGCACAGGCGAACAGGCAGTCAGAGAGAAAAAAGGTGCTGAAATAACTTGAGAGGGCAGAAGAAGAGTTATAGGTCGGTGGCTAGACACCGATGCGTAGTGTGGTTAGGTGGGTCTCGGGATGTTCGTCACTGGACGACGGTTGGAGGGTGTTCAGGAAGGAGAGAACGTGTCTGCTTAGTCGGAAACGCGTTATTCATGAAGCTTATGCGAAGAACGGTATGGGTTGTGGGTGGTCATGGGCCGCGGGGTATCGCGGTGCCATTGCATACCGTCTTACATGTAGTGCGGTGTATAAGAGGTCTCTGGCGAGTTTCCCCTAGTTGTTTAGTGAGTCTGGTGTGAGCGTAGGTGTTGAGCGGCTACGAGTGACAGTGGGGCGTACGCGAGAAGAGGTCGCACGAGTGTTTTGTATAGGTGTAACTGAAGTTATTTGCTCGCAGGGTAAAATCTGTGCAGTGATGTGTTTGTACGCGTTATGTTCTGGTGTATATTGAACCTAAGGGTCTTGTCAAAAGTTACACCAAGGGTTTTGTATGTTGTGTGGGTTTGAATGGTTCATGCCTGGTGTGTGTGAGAAGATTTGTAGGTTATGCATGAAGTGATCTCTTGTGCCGAAGAGTGTCATGTGTCTTCTGAGGATTCGTGGCAATCAGCCATTTATCCTCGTAATCTGTCTTAGCGTTTAGTATTTTTTGTGCGTGGAGCACGATCTCTTCTGGTCCATGGCCGCTGACGAGAATGATCTCTTCATCAGCGTAGGACACTATGTATGTGTGACATCAGTTTTCGTGTGGGCGTGGGGTGTCGTTTCTGTACATGAGGTATAGTGCGGGTGCCAGTACGCTTCCTTACGGAACGCCTGAGCGTGGTGTGAAAGGTTGTGAGAGGGTATTGTTGTATTTTATGTGGCATCTGCGTTCAGTGACGTAGTGTGAGAGGAGCCTTCTAGTGCAGAGAGGTAACTCAGTATTGTTGGCGAGTTTCCAACGGACTCCCTCGCGACTCACTTTATCCAAGGCCTTCTCTACGTCCTTGCTGATGGAGAGTGTCTTTTGTCGTACCTGGCTTTTTTTCTGTATTCTGTCATGAACGATGGTCACAGCCACCTGAGTGGACCGGCCCCTCCTGAACCCATATTGGTGGGGGAGAACCAGTTCCTCTCTTCCAGGTATTTCCGTAGGCGGCAGTTGATCATGCGTTCGAGTATTTTGCCTAGGTGCTCCCATAGAGCAATAGGCCTGTAATTGTTTGGGGTCTTTGTTCGTTTTGTGTAGAAGTATGTTGTGAGAGACTTTGAATATTTTGAGGAAGTTGCCTGAGGCTAGTGAGGCGTTGAATAGGTGTGTAAGTGTGGGGGTATATGTTTGCGGGGAGGTTGTGTATTAGTGTGCCTGGTAGCCTGGAGGGGCCGGGGGCACATTTTGGTGTTTTTTTTAATCTACTGTTTTGTTTCCTCGACGGTGATGGGAGTGGTCAGTGTGGATGTGTGGTCGAGCAGCTCCATCCGTATCAGGAGAGCGGACCTTAGTTCGTGAGCGTGGGCCCGACACCACTCTTGGACTTCCTGGAAGTGCTCTCGCACGTATGGTTTAGGTGGGTTGTGTGTATGTGTTGTGTCCCAGTGGAACCTAAATGCGTCGAGGATGACGTTAGTGCCTGTGAGTGTTGGGTTGCTTACTTGGAGGGTGATGGGTTTGGGTGGATCAGTGCCTAGCAACCTTTTTACGTGCCGCCAGAAGAAGGAGGGGTTAGTGCAACGGGTGTCGTCCGCGATGCGGATGATCTCTCACCACTGCCGGTTCCTATCTAGCTGCACGCACTGTCGTGGGCTTCTAGTGTAGTGATTGTTGTAGTGTTTGGTGAGTCTCTGAGTGTGTATGGAATATGTGAAATGTTTTATGAATGTGTAGGTTTCATGTGGTGCGTGTAGATCGCGTGCTGTGGTTATAGTGTTTAACATTGAGCACCAGTGGTCGTCTAACATGTCTGGATTAGTGTGGTCCAGGTCGAGGTTTTGTGGGGGTGTTATCTGTCATGTCTTTCTTGAACTCTACCCAGTTCGTGTTTTTGTAGTCGAAGACAGGTGGTGTGGGTATGAGTATGGGAGATGTGGATATGATAAGGCATATCGGTATGTGGTCAGTACGTGGGGACCCGGTGAAATGTGCGTGTAGAAGCGTGTAGCATGGTCGTTGCGGAAGACCACGTCCGGAGACGTGGTACCTCCACGAAGACCGAAGAATGTGAAGAAGGCCGGGTAGATGTGTTCGCAGCGATAGCGCGGCAGGGCACCGGCCAGGTACCTTCCTGCCTCATTCGTAGTGTTAGAAAGGAGTGTTGGCTGAAAGGCGTTGAGGTCCCCCGCAAAGAAGATAGGATGGTTGTGGTTTAATAGAGCCCGGTTTGGGACTTCTATGTTTAATTGTAGGCGTGGTGGTCTGTAGTGCGTGACCACTAGGATGGGGCCAAAGCTTGTCTGTACCTTGCAGTCTAGAAAAGAGTCATCGCGTGTTTGAATGAGGGAATGGTGTATAGAACACTTTATTAGATCGCTGATCCTTGTTGCAGCACTTGCAGAGTTAGATATGTCTGGTAACCTGCATTGCGGAGTCTGTTGTTTGGAGGATGTAGGTTGGTCGAGTTCAAGAGTATTATGTCAGGTCTTTGTGTGTTTAGGACCCAGTTGGCAACACTATGGCGAATACCGTGCCAGCTGCGTACGTTTATTTGTGTCACGTTGAGGCGACCTATTGTCGTGGGCGGAGTGCGCGTGAGGCTGATTTAGCCGGGACCATTCCCCTCTCCTTGGCTATTGCCCAGGAGGCGTAGGGGGCCAGTACCTTTACGCGTGTTGGCTGTAGTTTGGAGAGGTTGGCAGTGGTGTTTTTGGGTGGGCAAGCCGTGGTGGAGGGCAGAGTGTGTTCTGTGGAGGGAGGGTTAGAGATTGCGGTCGTGGCCGCAGGGTTGGAAGGAATAGAGTCTAGGAGGGGAGAGTTAGGAGTAGAGGTGGAGGGAGTAGAGATAGTAGTAGAGGTGCAGATTATGAGAGGGGGTGTTGGGAGAGAGAGAGGAGGTTGAGGCGAAGAAGGAACAGCAGGGAATGGGGATCGGCTTTATGCGTGGTTGTGTGTGTGGGGGGGGGTTCGTGGTAGAGTTTTTTTGTTTAATACGGGGTGATGTGAGCTTGGGGGAGTTGGAGGTTGTGGTGGCAATAAAGGGGGAGTGGAAGCTGTGGAGGGAGCAGAGAAGGCGGTGGGAAGAGAGGTGGGAGCAGTGGGCAGAGGGGCAGGTAAGGAGGATGCAGGGACAGAAGGGCGGGAGCGTGGTAAGGGTTGGTCCAGAGGGAAAGGTGTTCGTGCCCATCGGGGTGGGGAGAAGTGCGAGTCTCCTGTGCATAGGTGGGCGTTATCGCGATAACAATATCGGGTTATCGATTATCCGATATTTTTTTTGCGTTATCAATTCATCGGTATCTCGAATACTTTTGGTTCCAAACTAGCGATAATCGATAATTTCAGTTTTTGGTTCCAGTTTAGCTCAGGGGCGAGCCACGCGTGACTTAGAGGCAGAAACAGGTAGGTCCGAGCTGGGAACCAGCTGCCGGACGAGAGGTCACGAGGGGTTGCTCCTGCGCACTACCGGTTTTACGCGTTCTTTGATGATTTTTTCCCTATGTTCCCGTACTTCTTCCGTTTTAATTTTTTTGTGTACGTGTATATGAATGCATGTACTATTCGGTGATATTCTTTAATTTCCGTTTATTAACGTTTTGAACACTTACAAAGTTACGCCCCTATTCTAAACTAATCCTATTTTTATTGTTATTTAGTAGTGCAGTGCTTTGCTATTTTATAGTATTAAATTAGTGATGGCGTCGCAAGAAACTGTGCCCGATCAAGCCAAAGGGCCTCAGTGGAGTCTATTGACTCTGAGCTCACTGAGGCTGAGCCTCAGTCACCCTGGCCATTCTTTGGCAAGTGGGTGGAGTACAAGAAGATGGTTGGCGACAGCTACGTCTTCCAGTGCTTGTCCTGCCTTCCCAAGATCACTGAGGTGAAGGTGAACGAGGGCACCAAGGCCAACCTGAAGAGCCACTTCAACAGGATTCATCCTGACAAGGCAAACGAAGTTGATGAAGCTTGCAAGGCCAACGTTCGGACTGGCGGCCGCAGCAGGAACCGGTCCGGTCAGTCAGACGACGGCGGGTCAACCAGCAAGAAGCAGCGGCAGATGTCCATCGCCGAGACATTTGGCATCATGGCCCAGGGCAGCGCCGTCCTGCAGTCCACTGTCGACAAGACAATTGTCAGGTTTGTGATGAACAACATGCTGCCGCTGCAGATTGTGAACAGTCAGAGCTTCAGGGACATGGTCCAGACCATCAACCCTAAGAAAGAGGTACCCTCCAGGAGAACGCTAGGGAGGAGGATCCTCAAAACCTATTCTTCCTATTGTATTATAAAATAACGCTATATATAGTCAATAATCAATATTGTATTATAATTTGGGATTTATCGGTTATGACCTTATTGAGCGATAAATTTATCGCCAATTATCGGTTATCGCCGATAAATCGTTATCGATTTATCGGTAATCGTGATACATTTTTTTCGTTATCGCGCCCACCACTGATATTGTGTGTTTATGGAGAACGTGAAGTGTCTTACGAGTGAAGGTTTGGCGTGGTGTGTGTAGGTCACGCCCTCTGTGTATGGTTGTTCATGATTGTGCACCATTGGTCATCTATGTGCTTGCGATTGGTGTTCTCCAAGTTGAGGTTGTGTGATGTGTTCTCGGTTTTGTGTCTTCTGAGTTCCCCCCAGCTCCTGTTCTTGTAGGCGAAGAGGGGTGATGTGAGTATAAGTACGGGCGATGATGAGATAATCGTGCATATAGGGATGTGATCAGATAGTAGGTGGAGACTTGGGGCAAACTTTGCCTTTGCAACAGCACACCCTTAAATCATTCTTTGTCTCTTGCTAGTAATTTTTAGTTGTTTCTATATTGCTGTTAAATTAAAGATATCCTATTATTTCTTCATTGTTTGCCTTATACCGTTGTAGAGTTAACATGGATGTTCTTATATGAGTATATTGAAGGCAGTAAAGCAAAAGGTGCTCCATATTCTCTCCTTCATTGCCACATGCTGGGCATATATTGTCTTCTTCTAAATGTTGTTATTTTAATTCTAGAGTATTTGTTCTGCATTTGAATAGTGGGACAGATTTGTTTGTATTGTCATATACCCAGTCTTGTTCTCCTAGTTTTAATTTGTGTCTTTACTCTTTCGTATATGTTTAGTGATGATGCTTTTGTCTCCATGACTCCTTACATTTTTTACTGTCTAGTTCGTATATTTTATTTAGGAGCTTTTTTTTTGTTTATATTTATCGTGTAAGCTCTATTAATTTCCAGTTCTTTCATGTATTTATTTATTTTTTCTCCGCATGCTTTTTGTGTTTTCTTCTAGTGTTTTGATAATTATTTGTTTCGCAATATAGTTTCTTTTTTTTCATAATATTTCTTATACTCGTATGTAGACCTGTGTATTCCTCTTTGTCTTGGTCCTGGCTTCTGAAGTTCCTATCTCTCCTCTGAGAGTGCTTTTTGTGTTCCCTTTTTAGCTGAGAGCATTGTACTAAATAAATATGTACTTAGTTCTCCATCTTACTGCTCTAAATGTTTGCCATAATCTTCAACTTTAAAACAAAGAAACATATCTTTACTGGCGCAAATGACGTAGAAAACCATTTTCCTCATCATCCTGTACCCATGTACATTGCCCATTTTACTCTTGTATGGGTCCTTCATAGCGCTATACCATAACATAAAGAAACTGATCATTACCTGCATAGTTCACACACAAAACCTCTTCATCATCTTGCATTCCGGCATATTGCTCACGTGCCCATCTCTTGCAAATGGCACAACAAACCCACCCTTCACCTCTCAGAGAATTAACAAATATGTCATTGCAATACAAACAGACAGTTGAATCTCCCTCACTCTCACTGTCACTTTCATGAACCCAGGCTGATCCAGCGTTTGCTTGCTGTGTTTTTTTTTGTTTTATCATACTTTTGTTAGGTCGTTTTTTGGATGCTAGAGTTTCTAGTTTCTTCTTTGCTTCTCTCTATTTGCGCTTCTTTGCTAGAGTGAGTTCCTTTTCATTTTACTTCTGAATTTATGACTCTAGCTCTTTCTTATATGGGAATGCTGTCATAATAAGAGCTCGCCCTTGAGACCTGGGTCTCTTCTTTCGTGTAGTTGTGGCCACCTTTAGCAGGGGAATTATTTCCTGGCGTGAACTACTTAGCCTGAACAGGTTCCGAGTCACGTTTGGTGCTACAGGTTCAGGCACAGCACTTTAGTATTCTGGTTCATCAGCTACTTCCAATTCAGGTTCATTCTCAGTAGTCATGATTGGAGGTGTCCACGTTATTCCTTTCTGCTGCATGAAATTCAATGTAGCGAACATCTCTTGTAGTCAGTCCAAAAAATTGTTCCTCCATCCATAAAATGTGAGTATCTAACTCTGCTTCTTGTGCAAACTAAATACCGTCTTAATAGGGCCAAGCATCTGAAAAATGAGACAGATAAAATTTGTTAGAAGTTTGAATTAAAAAAAATATGACAAAACACAAAATATTGCAGGACAACGAACATCAAGCATTAAAGCCAAAGGTTAACAGGAATCAATGCATAAGTCATTCAAAAAGGTTAAACTTTCAGGAAGTGCTAGATAAGATAGTTAACTTTGGCATGTACTAGACAGTTTCTTACCTTTGCTAAACCAGTTGCTATCTTATTTTTATTTCTGACACGGCGACCGAGAGTAGTCTTGGGCACATTGTATTCTTTTGAGGCTTTTTCAAGCTCATCTTTAATCTCTAACTGCATCTATTGCACTGTTCATACCTGCATCATTCTATTCCCCTCTATCACTGACTCTCACGTATTTCCAGGGCGTATATAAAGTAAATGTTAAGGGTTTGTGAAATATTTAGGGCGAGGGGTAAGACGGAACCCCATGGATTCCATATTACCCCCAAAGTAAATATTCAATCTCAGAAATTTTCAACAGAACATCCATGTTTTGTATAGCAATTTATGGCACATACCTATAATGTACACACAAATGGGCATATACAGCATAATTAGTAAGTCATTATAGCTAATATGTCAATGCAAACAATCCAGTATCTTACCTTGTACGAATAACCTTAGCACCATGAAAAACGTAACTTCCCTCCTGAGCGCAAATGGAATACTGAGCGTGACTTCTGCCTGCAAATACACCACTTAGGGATGACGTAAATAACATCTAGCAGCCACAATCTGAACCTTGTCTTTTCTGGTTGGGATTAGATGGGGCGTTCCATCTCGCCCAATGGGTCTGTCTTACCCTACTTTCATATATATATATATATATATATATATATATATATATATATATATATATATATATATATATATATATATATAATATGTCGTGGTACAACCACTCTATACCATACACTACTCCTATATTTTGTAGGGGGGGGGGGACTTAATCACCTACTGTCGACTAGGAGGTCACTCTTGAGGCGTTAGGTTTCAAATCATTAATAATCAAACAGAGGGCATAAATGGTTGGCGAGATTCACTTGAATAGGCCGAGAGTGTCGTTTAAGGTTAGTTAAAAATGAAACAACAAAAATATAATTTTATTTACAAAGATTAAAATAAGAATAATAATAGACAAAAGGGAATTATTTTAATTGAGATAGTCTCTTGATTATTATGAGGAGGGATTCTCAAATGGAATTAATTGATTAATGTAACTAGTCTCAGATCAAAAAGGGGAACTTGACGATACTAATAATGGAGGGAATTTCAGTCTTACGGGTCGATGACTTCGAGGAAGGTCCTTCTTGCGATGAAGCGAGTGGAGAACGATCCGATGAGTTAAGTGGGGGCACGATCCGAACCAACCTTTCGATGAAGATAGCCAAACTTTGAAGATGACGTTCGATGGGGAATGTGGGAATTCTCGTAATTCCAAATGAAAGGGGAATTTCCTTTTCCTCAAAGGTAATCGATGGAGATTTTCTTCGGTTCGATTAAATGAAGGAACACTGTTGCGCAAATTCAAAGGTTTGCCGTTCACAGAAGCTACGAATTGACTTGGGTAGAATCACAACTGAAGAAGGCTTGCTGTCTGACGAACGCTCACGAAACTAGACGATAAGGACGGCCTTGAAGTGCAGGGCTGGACTCTTCGAACTACAGAATAACCCGAGTATTTGTATGCCCGATTCTGGAGGGGAAGGGGGAGTTGGGAGAAAGGAGTCACAAGCCCAAGACATCTTAATCCGGAGGCGGAGTCGATTCATCATTTATCAGCAAGGGGCGAGACATAGCGGCTCTTTCGGGCCTCGTCACCAGGGAAGGGAAGGAAGGGAGGCTTGGGACGATTCGCAGAATTGGCAAATTTGTTCCTACCTGCTCAAGAGTCGAAAATTAGAGAATGTTCGAACAGGAAATGATGTCGTACATGGTGGGATACTAATAGCACGTGGTCTCCGATGAATTGTGTGTGGGGAGGGGGATCAGAGGTTGTTCTTTTATACAGATTATGATCTTCCTCCGGTTGTACAGCTGCCAATATAGCATCTTACAACCTCACATCCTCCTCTCCAGATTCTCCTCTAACCATCACCTGAAGCTCCCCCACAGCTGGCCGAGGGAGGTGTGTTGGCTGAAAGAGGCGCACCACTCCAGCCACCTTGCCTCCCTAGCGCTCAGGGACACCTGTCGCGCGCGGGCTACCACGTCCTGCAGGAGCTGCAGGTTGATGGCCGTTGGGCGCTTCTCGTACAACCTCCTGTGGACGTTGACGCGGTGATTGTGCTCCCGGACTTCCTCGTTATAAAACCACCAGTCCGGGCGCTGGCGGCGATTTGAGACTGTCCTGGGCATGGCCGCGTAAGCTGCACTCTCTATGGCGGCCGTAAGGTCCCTCTCCTGCAGGTGCAGGTCCGCCGGAGGCACATACGTGGACCACCATTCGGCCAGGGAGGCTTGGAACTTTGCCCAATCCGCCCTCCTGACGTTCCACTTGGGCGGCGGGAGAGGAGGAGCTGGTGAAGCCACAGTGAGGGTGGTGAGGGTCCCGTAATGGTCGCTGGTGAGGGTAGGGTGGACTTGCCAGGTGGCACCGGGCTGTAGGTCGCCCGACACCAGCGTGAGGTCGAGCCGCCCCCATGGACGTGCGTAGCCTCCCCTGTGTTCAGTAGTCGAACGGCAGGAACTTCTTCGAGCAGGTCAGCCAGGTGGCGCCCCGTCACGTTAGTGGGTGACACAGACTGCAGCACGGGGTGGTGGGCGTTGAAGTCGCCCGCTACAAGGAGGCTGGAGTGGGATGCGAAGGAGAGCAGCTCCCTAACATCCAGTGGGTACCGCTGGCTCCTGTATATATTGTATACATTGAGAGTGAGCGGCCCCAGCTGTAGCTCCAGTGCCAGGACCTCCACGCCGTCGCCACAGTACACGGGTGCGGCGATCCTCTTGTGCGTGATGGTGTTTCGTATGAGGGATGCACAGCCACGCCCATTTCCGTCACCAGCCGGAAGCGAGTGGAGGGTGTAGCCTGCGACTCGCCATTCAAAGCTGGCGGGCGTGAGAGTATCATGTAGGAGAACCAGGTCCAGGTCTTCTTGGAAGACGGCTTGCAGCAGCTCATGTTTCTTGGGGCGGAGCCCATGCACATTCCACTGCAGCACCCTTAACGTGCGCTGGGCTGTCAATCCGCGCCTCCATCTTGGTTGTGGGCGTGCGGTGGGTGCAGAGGGTGTTGGGTGGGACCTTTCGGCGTAGTAGATGATGGTGGGGGCTGGAGGGCACCCTCTGTGACGGCGGTTAACACCTCTTCGCGGAGAAGTGCGTCGAGGTCCTGCTCGGTGGGGGCTGCGGTGCCCTGCCGGCGGTCGAGCAGCTTCTTCACCAGCTGTACGACACACGCGAGGATGACGTCCACGATGGCTCTGCCCTCCTCATTGAGTCCTCGCAATAACCTGGGGGGCCACGTTGAGACCCTGTCGCTGGTTGGGCATTGGGTAGCGACGTGGACTGCTCTTCGTCTGGGCGGGCGCGGTGGGCCCGATGCCTGTGTCCCTTCCTCCTCTGTGGCTTGGGGACAGAGGGGGTGGGTTGCTGGGTGGTGGTGTGAGCGGAGATGCTGGCTGTGCAGCTACTGGTACCCTCTCTCGCTCCCAGGCTGTCCTCTTCCCCTGTCTCGACCTGACTTGTGCCAGGCTGTTGAGGGGTAAGGGGGTGGGTGGGAAGCCCACGCCGGCCTGCTTGGTGGTGGCGCTGGAACAAAGCGTCGGTTGCCTTGTTGCTGGGAAGGCCCACGTGGTTCCCCCTGCCTCTGCCGGTCCCCCTCCTGTGTACCCCCCAGACGTGTGCCGGGCAGGCCGAGATTTTTTTTTTTTTTTTTTTTAAGAGCTCATCTGGCGAATGCCTACTTGGGCATTAGTCGCCGTATTAAAACTGGCCTAGTTCTAGGCTACTTTAAAATAAAATTAAAGAGAGAGAAAAAAAAACAACACCCCAAAAGGGGGAAAGGAAGCAAGCTGGTGCGTCGGGGAGAGGTCCCCCCGGCGCAGGAGCGTGCAACTAAAGAAAAAAAAACAAACAAAAAACAAAACAAAACAAAAAACAAATGCAAAAAAACAACAAAACAAAACAAAAAAACAAACAAACCTTGCTTAAATAATAGGGAGAAGGCCGGCCTCCCCCAAGAAGTCAACAAGTCCACAAGTCAATGTGCACGAATCTGTCCCGAGCACAAGGGACAGGCGGTAGCGACCCCGCCCATCCCGGTACTGGGACAGGTATCGTGCGCGAAGATCACCCAGACTGGGACATTCGACAAGAATGTTCCGAACAGTCTGGGGGACGACGCAGTCGTTGCAATAGGGCGCAGGCGAGCGCTCCATCAGATAGCGATGCGTCACACGAGTGTGTCCGATTCGGAGACGACAGAAAGCAACCTGAAGCCTCCGCGGCATTGGGGGATAGGTCCATGGGAACAGTCGCGGCGCAATGGCACGCAACTTTAGGTTCCCTTCGACCGTCTCCCATCTTCTTTGCCAAGCAGTCCGAAGAGCTGCCCGTATTCCTGCCATGTAGTCGGGGTGAGGAAGAGCGAAACGCTGGTCCGGTCGCAGAGTCCTCGCGGACTCTTTGGCGCCCTCATCGGCGCGCTCATTCCCCGCAATTCCTACATGTCCAGGAACCCAGCAGAAGATAATCTCGACATCTGCCCGGCTCGCCAAAACCGTGGAGTTACGGATATCGCGAACCAGGGGATGCGGAGATTCCAATGCGCCGAGAGCACTCAGGGTGCTTTGTGAGTCGCTATAGATCACAATTCGGTCTCCGAACCGGGCACGTCGCGTAATCTCCCGTACCGAGTGGTGTATTGCCACCAGCTCGGCCGTGAAGACAGACGCAGCGCCTGGTAGAGCCCCTCCTGCAAAAAAATAGCTAACGGGGAACGGGACGAGGCGAGCCTCCGCAGCTCCTCCCAGTTAGCCCGGAGTCCACGGCAATTCCATTGAAGAAATATGCCCTCCAGGCCTAGCTCGGAGGAGAAGCGGGGGCCCTCCTCGAATTGAAGACCCTCACGGGAATAGCCGTAAGCTTCCCGGGGGCAGAACCCCGGGCGCTGTTGGCCGGACAAAGCGCTGGAGGCGCTGTCGCCTTCGAGGACTTATTGAGGGAGGTTGGGCTCGCCATGCGAGTCTTTTCCTCCCTCCGCCTCGAAACCCTAGGCGGGCGCTGCGGCTTCGGAGGCGGGGGGGCCTCTTTTCGAGGAACCACCGTCTCCGAGCCACTCGCTCCACCTCGGGGCGTGGGCGAAGGAGCCGAAGCTCCTTTGTTGCTGTCCTACTTTCGGGGGGCAGCTTTAGGAACCCCTGAAAATGGCCTAGCGACCATCTTCAGGGGTGTTGCCTCCTGTGAGTCTAACGGCTCGGTGGAGGCGCGTGGCCGTTTCGCCTTGCGGGAAACGGTCACGCTGGGGAAAGAGGGGGAAGCCCTGGTTTTAGCCGGGGCTGGGTATGAACCCTTTTTGCCGCCAGCTTTACCAGGGGAGCGCCCGGGTTGGGTAGAGCCCGAAGAAGGGCTCCGAATGGGCGCGGAAACAACCGTGCTCGTTGGCCTGGATGGGCCAGGAGCAGAGGGTGCCTTTCGAACTACTGAGGCATATGACGTCCCAGGCAGAGCTGGGCGCGCCAGGACCAAGTCCTTAGCTTCGCGGAATGAGAGTCTATCCTGGGCCTGAACGGCCAGGATTTGTTTCTCCAGGAGATATGCACCACATTGTTTCGAAGAAGCAGGGTGCGGCTCTCCGCAATTGACACACTTGGCCACACACGATTTGGACTTATCGTGTGCGACCTTGGAGCAATTTACACAGACTTCGGGTGACCCCGACTTTGCACGTCTACATGAGCGATTCGTATGGCCGAAGCGGTGACAGTAATAGCACCGCCGCGGCAGTGGCACGAATGCCTTCACGCGGTAGCGGTACCAACCGGCACGCACCGACTCAGGGAGCTTGTCACAGTCGAACGTGACGAAGAGTGTAGGGGTGGGTCTCGAAGCCCCTCCCTGTTTTCTCATCACACGTTCGACCTTGACCGCCCCATGGTCGGCCAGCTCTAGGGTGATGTCCTCAATGGAGTAGTCAACGAGTTCCCTCGCATAAACTACTCCTTTCACAAAGTTCATGGTAGAGTGCGGCGTCACACTCACTGGGGTGCCATGAAGTGTCCGAAGAGCACTTATCTTGGCCGCCTCGGCGGGATTCGCCGCATTCGCCAGAAGGCTGCCGTCCGAGAAACGGGTCACCTTCGGCTCTCTACCAATTGCACTAGCTAATCATCTCCTCTGATGGATCATGTTGCCCTTGGACAACATGGTGCCATCAGTGGAGCGAATAACGAGGAAGCGTTTGAAGCCAGCGGGCTCGAAAACGCCAGGTAACCTCTGAATCAGGGGCCCCGATGTCATCGAGGCTCCGCTCTGTGCACTCTTGGTGTTAGTCTTGGTCAGGGGCTCCGCACACGAGGGGGTAGAGGGGCTGGATGTGCCGATCTTGGCTTGGTCGCCTACCAAAGTGGTAGCAGACCCATCCATCCCCGCAGCCCCCGCGGATGGAGAGGAGCCCCGAGTCTTTTTCTTTTTTGGAGAGGAGGGCGGGGAATGAACCCGCTTTTCACCTCCGCCGGCAGAAGCCCCTAGGCCAGATGGACCGGCCTCAGCCAGGTCCCTCTCCGAAATGGAGAAGGTCCTGGTTGTCGTAGGGGCACCTGTCGGAGGAGATCCCTTCCCTCCTTTTACTGCCTCGGAGCCCTCAGCCATTTGAGGAGGACCTTGCATCGGGGCGGATTCGGGTTCGGTGCTTGGCGCCGAGCCCGAATTTCCCCCCATGGAAGTCCCTACCGTCTGAGGCTGGGTCTCCTCAAGGACCATGTTTATCACAGGAGGGGCCTCCAGTTGGCCATCCCCTCCCAGGACATTGCAGGTCCCCTTGGCAGTGTCGCCAGTCTTGTGTGGGGAGGCACAGGCCTTGACCCCAGCAAGGTTTAAAATTCTTGCCAGCAGTCTTTTGAGGGAAGCGACCGAAGGGGCCTGGCTTCCCCTTTTCCCCCTAAGGGGGTTTGCCCTACCGAGCCGCTTTGATGGGGAGCGGCTGGCTAAGGGCTGCCTGCTGGCTTTCTTGGCAGTCCCCTTGGAAAGAAAAGAGGGGACTGCCGCTGGGAAAAGGGAGGTGCCCGAAAGCACCTCCAGAGAAGGGGGTGAGGGGGAGTCCCCTGCACCCGTAGGCGAAGGAGAGGAGTAAGCCTCCTCTCCGGTTAGAGAAATATGGAGGGTCCCCTGTGCAAGCACAGGGGGGGGGGACCTCCATTTGTTTGCTGGAGCTGCCCGAGGGCGGCTCCGTCGATGAGCAAGGGGGAGTTAAAGGGGTTTTAGGTTTTATTGATTCATCCATGGGCATGGTGACCCTATTTTTGCCACGGGACGCAAAAGCTCATCACCTCTTGCAGTTGCCCGCACTGCAAGAGGTGCTTACAAGCCCGGCAGAACCAGGCGCCGCCATTTGGGACCACCTCTCCCGCCTGGTGGCCTGGCAGTCCATCGGCATGGCGGCTCCACCTTAGACACGGCGTATAAATGATAGATTTTGAAGACGATTTTTTTTTTTTTTTTAAGAGTTCATCTGGCGACTGCCTACTTGGGCATTAGTCGCCGTATTAAAACTGGCCTAGTTCTAGGCTACTTTAAAATAAAATTAAAGAGAGAGAAAAAAAAACACCCCAAAAGGGGGAAAGGAAGCAAGCTGGTGCGTCGGGGAGAGGTCCCCCCGGCGCAGGAGCGTGCAACTAAAGAAAAAATACAAACAAAAAACAAAACAAATGCAAAAAAACAACAAAACAAAACAAAAAAACAAACAAACCTTGCTTAAATAATAGGGAGAAGGCCGGCCTCCCCCAAGAAGTCAACAAGTCCACAAGTCAATGTGCACGAATCTGTCCCGAGCACAAGGGACAGGCGGTAGCGACCCCGCCCATCCCGGTACTGGGACAGGTATCGTGCAGGAAGATCACCCAGACTGGGACATTCGACAAGAATGTGCCGAACAGTCTGGGGGACGACGCAGTCGTTGCAATAGGGCGCATGCGAGCGCTCCATCAGATAGCGATGCGTCACACGAGTGTGTCCGATTCGGAGACGACAGAAAGCAACCTGAAGCCTCCGCGGCTTTGGGGGATAGGTCCATGGGAACAGTCGCGGCGCAATGGCACGCAACTTTAAGTTCCCTTCGACCTTCTCCCATCTTCTTTGCCAAGCAGTCCGAAGAGCTGCCCGTATTCCTGCCATGTAGTCGGTGTGAGGAAGAGCGAAACGCTGGTCCGGTCGCCGAGTCCCTGCGGACTCTTTGCGCCCTCATCGGCGCGCTCATTCCACGCAATTCCTACATGTCCAGGAACCCAGCAGAAGATAATCTCGACATCTGCCCGCCTCGCCAAAACCGTGGCGTCACAGATATCGCGAACCAGGGGATGCGGAGATTCCAATGCCCCGAGAGCACTTAGGGCGCTTTGTGAGTCGCTATAGATCACAATCCGGTCTCCGAACCGGGCACGTCGCGTAATCTCCCGTACCGAGTGGTGTATTGCCACCAGCTCGGCCGTGAAGACAGACGCAGCGCCTGGTAGAGCCCCGCTGACTTCAAACAGAGGGGAAACGGCGTGGAAGCCGACCCCCTCTTGGGACTTGGAGCCATCCGTATACACTGGCACGGTACCAGCGTGACGCGATGTGTGCTCCAAAAAGGTCGAACGCAATACTCCCGGCGCAGTACAAGCTTTGGGAGCAGAGGCGTGGCGACAAATAGCCAAATGTGGTACCCTCCAGGGTGGCGTCCTGGGCAGAACCAGGGGCGCCACCGGCCCGAGAGCTATATCTACCTCTCGAAGGAGTTTCCTGGCCCTAAACCCAAAGGGCTTAGGGTATGACTGGCGTCTCTCGGCGGCATAGGCACCATCGAGATCAGCTGCGGATGCAGTGAGAGCTGTTGGCGACTGAGGGAGGCGCCGGGCTCGCGCGTACAGGCGCCTGATGCACTGCACGCGGCGCAGAGCGAGTGGCATCTCCCCAGCATCGACCAACAGGCTCTCAATGGGGGAAGTGCGGAAGGCACCGGTCGCAAGGCGAAGGCCGGTGTGGTGGATCGAATCCACCTTCCGCAATAAACGCTCGGCTGCGGATGCATAAAACTCGCATCCGTAGTCGAGCTTCGAGCGAAAAAAGGATCGATAAAAAAGTAAGGCGGTAGCCCTATCAGCGCCCCAAGCGCTGAACGTCACGGAACGGAGAATGTCCATGGCGCGGGTACAAGAGACCCTAAGGCTGCGAATATGAGCCTCCGAGGTGAGGCGTCGGTCGAATACAAGACCAAGGAAACGGTGCGACTCAACCACATCCAGGCGCACCCCATTAAGAAACAAATCTGGGTCGGGGTGAAGCCGTGGATGGCGGCAGAAGTGCACCACCTTAGTCTTGGCCAAAGAAAACCGAAACCTGTGCGCTTCGGCATAGCGAGAGACGCGGTTCAATGCCTGTTGGAGTCGACGCTCCAGAGTTGGCATCTGGGCCGCGCCAAAAGAGATCGAAAGGTCGTCCACGTAGAGCGTAGCAAGAACATCTTCCGGCAGCACCGAGGTGATGCCGTTGATGCTCAGGGCAAAGAGTGTGACACTGAGGACACTTCCCTGCGGGACACCCTCTTCCTGCTCCTTTGGGCCGGAGAGGGCTCCCCCCACCCGTACGCGGAATCGACGATCTCGCAAAAATTCAGATATAAACATTGGGAGGCGTCCCCTCGCTCCCATCGTGTGGAGAGTCTCCATGATACCGTATCGCCATGCGGTATCATAGGCCTTCTCCAGATCGAAAAACACCGTGGCGTAGTGCTGTCTACGAAGGAAAGCCTCGCAGACGGCATTTTCCAGTCGGAGCAGAGCATCCGACGTGGAGTGGAACTTACGGAAGCCGCACTGCGCAGAAGACAGATGGCCTCCGCTGTCCAGGAAAAAGGCTAATCTAACATTTACCAATTTCTCCATCAACTTGCACACGTAAGAGGTTAGAGAGATTGGGCGGAAACCGGTCGGAGTAGAGTGATCTCTCCCCGGCTTGCGAAAGGCGAGCACAGTAGCGATTCGCCAGGAGTCTGGGAGAAGACCTTCCACCCAGATCCTGTTGAACAAATCTAACAGAAAGGCCATGCCTCGCTCACCCAGGTGTCGAAGCATGGCGTACGGGACATCGTCCGGACCATGGGCGGTGTCCGCGCACGAAGCGAGAGCGGAACGCAACTCACTCACAGTAAACTTGTCGTTGAAGGGTTCTCCGCCTCTGGAGGTAAAGTCCAGCCGGCGGCCTTCCGCGACATCACGACGTGCATTGAATGCTGGCGGAGCAGCATCACGGCTAGAGAATGCGGAAAAAGCGGTCGCTAAGGATTCCGCCACGGACGCGGGATCCGAGATTGCGGTCCCATTCTGCTGGAGAACGGGAGGGGGGTCCTGCGAGAACTTGCCCCGAATCCTTTTGACTCGCTTCCACACCTCAGCTAAAGGGGTCTTCCCGTTAAGTAAAGACACGTATGCCCGCCAAGAAGAGCGGCGGGCGTGCTTCGAAATATACCGGAACCTAGCCCTAGCCCGACGATATTCAGCGACAGTGAAATCGTTCGGGCGGCGCTTATAGCGCATGTAGGCATAACGCTTCTGTTTGAGGGCCGTCTCACACTCGGCCGACCACCATGGGAGTGGTCGGCGTGCAAAACGGCCAGACGTCCTAGGAATAGTAGTCAGGCCCACGGCGATAAGGTTGCCGGAGAAGAACTCAACGGCCTCATCTACCGACCTAAACTCCTCGACTGAGATAGAGAATTCCGTCATTTCCTGAAATGCAGGCCACCGCGCCCGCGCCAAGCACCACCGAGGTGGTCTCTCAGGCGGCAGTTGCCCTGAAAATGATATTTGAATGGGAAAGTGATCACTACCATGGAGGTCATCGACCACCCCCCAATCAAAATCAGGCTGTGCATCCGAAGAGCACAAAGATAGGTCAAGGCAAGAAAATGAAGCGGTTCTCGGACAGTGATGCGTAAACTCATCCACGTTTAGGACACCCATCTCAAACTCTTCGATCAGATCGGCAAGGACTTGTCCCCTGGGATTTATGGAGTAATCTCCCCAGAGAGGATGCCTGCCGTTCAGATCTCCAAGCAAGAGATAGGGCCTCGGCAACCGTGCCACGACGCGGCGGAAGTCCCCCGCGTCGAAGTCAGCTGACGGTGGAATGTACGCAGAAATGATAGTATACCTCCTATCCAGGTGCAGCTGCACAGCCACTGCCTGAAAGGAGGTATCTAAAGAGAAAGGAAGAACGGAGACATCATGCCGGGTGTAAACCGCGCATCCACCAGCCCGGCCATCCCGCGGTGGTGGGGTCGCAAGACCCTTATACCCCGGGAGGGCAGGCAGGGGGCACGCACCTAGCATGGTCTCCTGCAAAAAAATAGCTAACGGGGAACGGGACGAGGCGAGCCTCCGCAGCTCCTCCCAGTTGGCCCGGAGTCAACGGCAATTCCATTGAAGGAATATGCCCTCCAGGCCTAGCTCGGAGGAGACGCGGGGGCCCTCCTCGAATTGAAGACCCTCACGGGAATGGCCGTACGCTTCCCGGGGGCAGAACCCCGGGCGCTGTTGGCCGGACAAAGCGCTGAAGGCGCTGTCGCCTTCGAGGACTTATTGGGGGAGGTTGGGCTCGCCATGCGAGTCTTTTCCTCCCTCTGCCTCGAAACCCTAGGCGGGCGCTGCGGCTTCGGAGGCGGGGGGGCCTCTTTTCGAGGAACCACCGTCTCCGAGCCACTCGCTCCACCTCGGGGCGTGGGCGAAGGAGCCGAAGCTCCTTTGTTGCTGTCCTCCTTTCGGGGGACAGCTTTAGGAACCCCGGAAGATGGCCTAGCGACCATCTTCAGGGGTGTTGCCTCCTTTGAGTCTAACGACTCGGTGGAGGCGCGTGGCCGTTTCGCCTTGCGGGAAACGGTCACGCTGGGGGAAGAGGGGGGAGCCCTGGTTTTAGCCGGGGCTGGGATTGAACCCTTTTTGCCGCCAGCTTTACCAGGGGAGCGCCCGGGTTGGGTAGAGCCCGCAGAAGGGCTCCGAATGGGCGCGGAAACAACCATGCTCGTTGGCCTGGATGAGCCAGGAGCAGAGGGTGCCTTTCGAACTACTGAGGCATATGACGTCCCAGGCAGAGCCGGGCGCGCCAGGACCAAGTCCTTAGCCTCGCGGAATGAGAGTCGATCCTGGGCCTGAACGGCCAGGATTTTTTTCTCAAGGAGATATGCACCACATTGCTTCGAAGAAGCAGGGTGCGGCTCTCCGCAATTGCCACACTTGGCCACACACGATTTGGACTTATCGTGTGCGACCTTGGAGCAATTTACACAGACTTCGGGTGACCCCGATTTTGCACGTCTACATGAGCGATTCGTGTGGCCGAAGCGGTGACAGTAATAGCACCGCCGCGGCAGTGGCACGAATGCCTTCACGCGGTAGCGGTACCAACCGGCACGCACCGACTCAAGGAGCTTGTCACAGTCGAACGTGACGAAGAGTGTAGGGGTGGGTCTCGAGGCCCCTCCCTGTTTTCTCATCACACGTTCGACCTTGACCGCCCCATGGTCGGCCAGCTCTAGGGTGATGTCTTCTATGGAGTAGTCAACGAGTTCCCTCGCATAAACTACTCCTTTTACAAAGTTCATGATAGAGTGCGGCGTCACACTCACCGGGGTGCCATGAAGTGTCCGAAGAGCACTTATCTTGGCCGCCTCGGCGGGATTCGCCGCATTCGCCAGAAGGCTCCCGTCCGAGAAACGGGTTACCTTCGGCTCTCTACCAATTGCACTAGCTAATCCTCTCCTCTGATGGATCATGTTGCCCTTGGACAACATGGTGCCATCAGTGGAGCGAATAACGAGGAAGCGTTTGAAGCCAGCGGGCTCGAAAACGCCAGGTAACCTCTGAATCAAGGGCCCCGATGTCATCGAGGCTCCGCCCTGTGCACTCTTGGTCTTAGTCAGGGGCTCCGCACACGAGGGGGTAGAGGGGCCGGATGTGCCGATCTTGGCTTGGTCGCCTACCAAAGTGGCAGCAGACCCATCCGTCCCCGCAGCCCCCGCGGATGGAGAGGAGCCCCGAGTCTTTTTCGTCCTTTTAGTCTTTTTAGTCTTCTTCTTTTTTGGAGAGGAGGGCGGGGAATGAATCCGCTTTTCACCTCCGCCGGCAGACGCCCCTAGGCCAGATGGACCGGCCTCAGCCAGGTCCCTCTCCGAAATGGAGAAGGTCCTGGTTGTCGTAGGGGCACCTGTCGGAGGAGATCCCTTCCCTCCTTCTACTGCCTCGGAGCCCTCAGCCATTTGAGGAGGACCTTGCATAGGGGCGGACTCGGGTTCGGTGCTTGGCGCCGAGCTTGAATTCCCCCCCATGGAAGGCCCTACCGTCTGAGGCTGGGTCTCCTCAAGGACCATGTCTATCACGGGAGGGGCCTCCAGTTGGCCATCCCCTCCCAGGACATTGCAGGTCCCCTTGGCAGTGTCGCCAGTCTTGTTTAGGGAGGCACAGGCCTTGACCCCGGCAAGGTTTAATATTTTTGCCAGCAGGTCTTTTGAGAGAAGCGACCGAAGGGGCCTGGCTTGCCTCTCCCCCCTAAGGGGGTTTGCCCTACCGAGCCGCTTTGATGGGGAGCGGCTGGCTAAGGGCTGCCTGCTGGCTTTCTTGGCAGTCCCCTTGGAAAGAAAAGAGGGGACTGCCGCTGGGAAAAGGGAGGTGCCCGAAAGCACCTCCAGAGAAGGGGGTGAGGGGGAGTCCCCTGCACCCGTAGGCGAAGGAGAGGAGTAAGCCTCCTCTCCGGTTAGAGAAATATGGAGGGTCCCCTGTGCAAGCACAGGTGGGGGGACCTCCATTTTTTTTGCTGGAGCTGCCCAAGGGCGGCTCCGTTGTTCTTGGGGAAGTTGGGGGTTGGGTTTTTTTGGTGTGATTTTCATCATTGGGCATGGTGACCCTTCTTTTAATACGGGATGCAATAGCGAACACCTCTCGTAGTAGCCCGCACTGCGAGAGGTGCTTACAGGCCCAGCAGAGCCAGGCGCCGCCATTTGGGACCACCCCTCCCGCCTGGTGGCCTGGCAGTCCATCGGCATGGCGGCTCCACCTTGGACACGGCGTATAAATGATAGATTTTGAAGACGAGAGGAAAAGGGATGTGAGGAAGGTATGGGTGGGGATGAAGCAGGTAGTTAAAAACCAGCCACCCCAGACCGGAGCTCAGGGGTTAGGGAACATTGTCCCCCACCCCCTCAGCCCCGATGCGGGACGGTTGGCTGAAAGGAAGGTCAGCATCTACCCTGTGAAATTAGAGGCTGACCAGAGAAAGTTGTGGGAGAGGTTCTGTGAAAAGAGAGGAAACAAGTGTTTTGAAGGAAGGAAGAGAGGCTAGGCTGGGGCCGGACGGGGTGCTGAGTCCCGTTAGCACGGCGGCCAGAATGGCAAATCGTCGCGCCCCTTACGGGGCGGTTGGCTGAAAGGAAGGTCAGCATCTACCCTGTGAAATTAGAGGCTGACCAGAGAAAGTTGTGGGAGAGGTTGTGTGAAAAGAGAGGAAACAAGTGTTTTGAAGGAAGGAAGAGAGGCTAAGCTGGGGCCGGGACGGAGTGCTGAGTCCCGTCAGCACGGCGGCCAGGATGGCAAATCGCCGCGCCCCTTACGGGGGGGGGGGGCAGGCTGAGAGTCGCGGGTTGATGGGTAACTCACGCCGACCCGATTAGGGGTGGCGCGGCAATGAACCGACGCTCTCTTCTTTGTGTTGGAGGGGGAGGGGGGCACGTGGTTTCATCTGCTGCTGCTACTGCCGCCGGTGACCCCGTTGCATCCTTCTCTGTCGCTCGGGGCACTTCGTGTTCGGGGCGTGGTGCCCCTTGGTGCAGTTGGGGCACCGTGCCGTGGTGGACTCGCTGGCCTTGAGGCGACCGATACACTCCCCCGTCGGGTGCGCTTGGCTGCACACGCCGCACTTGACGGAGTTTTGGCACATGGCCTGGAGATGACCGAAGCGCTGGCACTTGTAGCATCTCACAGGCTCACCTTGATAGGGGCGCAGGGCGTAGCGGCCCCAGCTGCGAGGTCCAGCTTGGGTGGTGGCGGCCCCTCGTACACTACAAGGATCTGCCTGGTTGGGACCTTGTCTCTGTGTGCGAGGAGCCGTGTTGCCGAGAGCACGTGGGGGTGAGCCTCGACGGCCTGGAGTGGCAGAGTGGTCGGATACCGTTGAAGCACCAACTTGTGGCTCTTCACTCTGGGGTCGAGCAGGATCACTCAATCCCCTCCTCGGCAAGGCGGCGCAGCATGGCCTCCGACCCATCGTCCTTCGGGGTGAGGACGTATTCGCCGTTGAGATTAGGGCGAATGACTATCCGCAGCCCAGGGTGTGCTCTCTCCAGCTCCGTCACAGCCTGGTAGGCACTGGTAGTGTTGCTCTGGTGCACCAGTTTAAACTTGTGCCGAGGTCCTCGTCAGGAATGAGAGACAGTTACCCAGCCTGCCTCATTCTCCTGCTGGGCCTCCTCGGTCTGGGGGCTCTCGTCGATGACGAGGCGACCGCTTTCATCGCTGGGAGCCTCCTATGCCTGTGAGAACTCCGGCTCCAGTGTTCGGGCGGTCCTCTTCAGCGTGGAAGTCTCGTTCGGTGAGGGTGGACTAAACCCATTCCGCGTCCGCTTGGCAGACATCGGCGTGGTGGCTATGGACGCCGACCCCTTGCATCGTGGCGTCACTCTTGTTCGCCCGTCAGCGCCACGGGTGCATATATATATATATATATAT
>OZ018340.1:0-29607 GCA_963969495.1 Ceratothoa steindachneri
GCACAAAGTTCATAGAACATGATATTGAAGATATTAAAGAGAAATACCTGTGTAATGAGAAACTCCCCTTTAAGACCACAACTTAATATACATTATACTTATTACACTAACACAAACTCACTAAAAAAACAACATTCAAAGGTAATCAATGCATTATAATTAAAACTCTATCCCCTACTTTAACCTTACAATTCATTATAACATTCCCCCCCTTCCCATGAGAAACCCTTAAATATAAATATAAAGAGTAAGCCCCCGACATAAACACCATCAAAAATAAAATACCCATAAAGGCCCCGCTTCACCTCACGAGAGCAATGCCCCCCCTTATCTCCCCCAGCAAAGACAGCGAAGGAGGAGCCGCCATATTAGAAGAGCATAATAAAAATCACATCAGCCCCATCGCCGGGATAACCCCCTGCACCCCCTTAACCACTCTAACCCTGCGAGAGCCCGTGTGTTTATAAATAATATTAGCCCCACAAAACAGCCCGGAAGAACAAAGGCCATGACCCACCATCACCAAAATTACCCTGTGATAACCTCACTCACTTTGGAGTATAGCCCCCCCGAAAACAACCCCTATATGGACAACCGACGACAACGCAATCAAGCATTTGACATCCACCTGCCGCAAACACAGCAACCTCGCTGCTACTCCCCCGAATATAGCCCACCTCAACATAAAAATTAAACAACTTGGCGCTAGACTACCTAATACCATAATTAAACGGACAGCCCCATAACCCCCTAACTTCAAAAGTAACCCAGCCAAAATCATAGAACCTCCCACAGGGGCCTCAACATGGGCCTTAGGCAGCCACAAGTGAACAGCATACACCGGCAACTTAACCATAAAAGCCGCTAAACAAAAAACAAATAGCACCCTGCCTGTCAACCCCCCCACTCTAATGCCCCCCATCAATACTGACGGCACCCCCCCTTTATCCAAATACAGCAACCCGCATAACAAAGGCAAAGAAGCCACCACCGTATAAAGCATTATATAAATACCCGCGTTGGCTCGCTCAGGCTGATAACCCCAACCAAGAATTAAGACAAGTGTAGGAACAAGACAAGCTTCAAAAAAAATATAAAACCCAATCAAATCTACGACCCCAAAAGCAACCACTAAAAACAACATCAAAATAATAATAACCTTCTTTAACCCTCCTTTATACAAAACCCCTCTGTCATACGCCATAGATAAAACTATCAAAATTCTCACCCAAACCCTTAATAAAATCAGCGCCAAAGATATCCTATCAACCATCATTGTACCGTACCCTAAAAACCAATCCATGTCATGTTTAAACACCTTAAACAAATATAATGACACCAACGTAAGCCCCAAGATATCGCCGGCACCCCCTATAAATAAAACCCTACTTAATATCAACAAACTTACCATTCCAAATAACCTATTACCTCCATCTTATCACTCCCCTCTGAGCAAACCATATTCACAAAAACCCTAAGCCCCACACACCCCTCGCACACCGCCAAAGAAATATAAAACAATACCCTAAACCCTGCCCCCAAAAACCCCATACTACTCACAAATAGATAATACAAAGACAACACTATTACCTCCAGCGCTAGCAATGACATAATTAAATGCCCCCAATTCAACACAAAAATAACTATCCCGCTCATGAACACAACCAGCCCAACATAATAACCAATATTGACGTAATAACTCACTAGGAAAAGTCTTCTTCTTCAATCTCCAAAACTGATATTTTAAATAAACTATTCTCCCATTGCAACACTTTGAGCCATTACACTCCCTGCGCTGAGTATCACAGCAATCCTTATCACTTCCCCCCACCTACTGGCCCTACTACTAATTCTCACTGCCATCAATATCTCATTTCTCCTCCTATTTTGAGAACTGTGATTCTCCTTAATCCTTACACTAATTTTCACAGGGGGCTTAATAATCCTAATCTTATACACCGTTACTATAACATTTACCAACATCTCACCAGCGCCCCCTTCATTCGCCAAAAAATTTAACCCCATCTTAATAAAAAGAGCCCTAATTATGGCAGGCCTAGCTGCCGCAAGGGCCCCCTCCTTAGCAAATGTATTCAACACAACCCCTATGCCAGCCCTAAGCGCCCCCGCTCTTAAACTAACCAGAGCATCCTCAGCCTCTCCCTACCTCCTCACTACCTTCTATTTACTATTCGCCCTTCTCCTCCTGCTGTCTATGCTCAAAAAAGAAAAAACTTCTCTACGCCTATATAAATTATTACTTAGCTAAAATAAGTATTTGTCTTGAAAACAAAGGATAGTAAAACTAGTCAGACCTATATTAGCACCTATTATAACCCGCCAAAAGTCCTTTCGTACAATTTGGCAACTACTTTAACTAAAAGATAGAATCCAACCTGGCTTACACCGGTCTGAACTCAAATCATGTAAACATTTAAGAGTTGAACAAACTCACCTGCTCATTTCCTGCTCCGAGCGGCCCGCTTAATTCAACATCGAGGTCGCAACTAAATCTTCAATGAGAGCTCTCAGACTTAATTACGCTGTTATCCCTAGAGTAGCTTCCCTTGGTATTTAAATCAAGATCATCCAAACCATACAAAATGTTAAAACTATATTGTTTACAATATTAACCGCCCCAGTTAAATAAGCCCTTCTTTATCAAGAGACTTCAAAGCTTCTAGGGTCTTGTCGTCCCTTTAACACAAAGAGGCATTTTAACCTCCCCATAAAATTACCCTTTCACGCAAATAAAGTCGATACCTTGTTAACCCATTCATTCAACCTCCCAATTAAAGAAAAAATTATTATGCTACCTTCGCACAGTAAAATACTGCGGTTATTAAACACTCATTGAACAGGGCCTACCTTTTATATTTATAAAAAGAAATGTTTTTGTTAAACAGTCAAGTATACATCTTGCCTAATTCATATAACGCTTCTTTCTAAATTTAATAAAACCTAATATAATTACAAACACTATTGATACTAATAAATCCATTATTACGCCCAACTAACTATTCAAGCCAACACCCTGTATTACCCTCGCTACCTACAAAATAAAAATCCATTTTACAAAATATAAAGCCCTTAACCCTGCATTCAAAAACTTAAACCTTCGAATAAAACTTTACAAACATATAAATAAACAGATTATCTGTTTAAACCAAACCAGATATAGTTACATTGACTAAGATTTCCCCTCTGCTAAAGACTTATAGATATTTACTAAAACAAACAACCTCAATCTCAAACAACTCTACAACAATCGGGACCTGCTCACAAACAGCATTTCGGACCTCCCTGATACCAAAGGTACTATATATCATAACTTAAAATCTCCCTTACGGTCCGCTCTCACAAATACTATCACACCTTAAACTACATTAACTTAAATCTCAGAACGTCACCTCGAAAATCAAAATTTCATATGCAAACAACACCTTAAGATAAGCTAAAAAAGCTTGTGGATTCATACTCCGCCTATGACCCCCCCTCTCTTAAGAATTAAATTTTCATTTCAAACAGCTCTCACCATTACGGGGCTTATCTTTGGGGTGACCCTCACAACTTCCTCCGAAAGGCCTATCGGCGTCTGGTTCGGGCTTGAACTCAACATGATCTCCTTCATCTGCTTCATTATGTTAAATCGACGCCACTCCACTACTTCGGAAGTGATGTTGAAATACTTCCTCGTGCAGGCTCCTGCCTCCTTCGTTCTGGTACTTTTATTGGTGTTCACCCAACAACTAACCCCCTCCCCCGCAGGGGTCCTATTAGCCATGTCTTTAAAGGCGGGGGTCGCCCCATTTCATTTCTGGCTGCCACAAGTCTCTGAAAGTCTCAGATGACCCCAACTTCTAACCCTCTTAACACTACAAAAATTGGCCCCTCTGTCTGTAATTAACTCCACCTTGGCCGCCCCAAACTACCCACTAATTATCCTCTTAGCTTCCCTATCCGCCCTGACAGGCGGCCTAGGAGGGCTAAACGAAACATCCCTACGCAAGTTACTTGCCTTCTCCTCCATCGCGCACCTGTCCTGGATATTAACCTGTATGCTCCTAGCCCCCTCCTCATGATTTACCTACTTCCTCCTCTACTCATTTGTGTCGGCTTCTCTGTTACCCCCCTTAAATAAATCCCAAATCACCCACACCCCCCACATCTGGACCTCTCAAAACAGCATCTCATCCAAGATTTCAATCCTGATTGCTCTTTTATCCCTCATAGGCCTGCCCCCATTACTTGGGTTTTTACCGAAACTTATAGTCCTTTCCATACTCCTTTCTTTCTCCTTGCTCTTTTTAACCCTGACCCTCCTGGCCTCTGCTATAATTACACTATACTACTACCTCCGGCTGGCCCTTATCTTCATTTATTTAAACCGGGCAGCCCAGCCCCGGGTAAACTACTCTACTCACTGAAAAAGTAGTCCCACCCTCTTAAACCTCAGGGGGCTTATATTCCTCCCTGCCCTAAATTTCATTTACAATTAACCTACTTACGTAAATTATTGATTTGCAATCAAAATTGGCCAACCTTGCAGAGGTTCTCACCTTAATAAGATTTACAATCTAACGCCTGTTCTCAGCCATCTACTTTATGCGATTTTACTTCTCCACCAACCACAAAGATATCGGCACACTTTATTTCTTATTCGGAGCTTGATCCGGGGTTGTGGGGGTAGCCTTCAGCCTTCTCATCCGAGCAGAACTCTCCCAGCCCGGGACACTTATCGGCAGGGACCAATTGTACAACGCCGTAGTCACTGCACACGCCTTCATCATAATCTTCTTCATAGTAATACCTATTATAATCGGGGGTTTTGGTAATTGGCTTGTCCCTCTTATGCTAGGAGCCCCTGACATAGCCTTCCCCCGTATAAACAACATAAGATTCTGACTGCTACCACCCGCCCTGACATTATTAATCGTAAGCGCCGCGATCGAAGAGGGAGCAGGCACAGGCTGGACAGTGTACCCCCCCTTGTCCTCGAAAATAGCACACAGGGGAGCCTCAGTAGATTTCGCAATTTTCTCCCTGCATTTGGCCGGCATCTCCTCCATCCTGGGGGCAGTTAATTTTATTACAACAATTATCAACATACGCCCATCATCAATAACAATAGCACGCATGCCCCTATTTGTATGGTCTATCTTTATCACAGCTATCCTATTGCTTCTGTCGCTACCCGTCCTTGCCGGAGCCATTACTATACTGCTAACCGACCGTAATTTAAACACCTCCTTCTTTGACCCCAGCGGGGGTGGGGATCCTATTTTATTCCAGCACTTATTCTGGTTTTTCGGGCACCCTGAAGTTTACATTCTGATTCTACCCGCGTTCGGGATTATCTCCCACATCATCAACCACGAGGCCGGCAAAAAAGAAACATTCGGCAATCTAGGGATGATCTACGCCATACTCACCATCGGTATCCTGGGCTTCGTGGTATGAGCCCATCATATATTCACTGTGGGCATAGATGTCGACACCCGGGCTTACTTCACCTCAGCCACCATAATTATTGCCATCCCCACTGGGATCAAAATCTTCAGGTGGCTAAGAACCCTATACAGAGCCCCTGTCACTTTCAGCCCCTCCTTACTCTGAGTTCTAGGGTTTTTATTCCTATTCACTACAGGGGGGCTGACAGGTATTGTACTAGCAAACTCCAGCATTGACATCGTCTTGCACGATACTTATTACGTCGTCGCCCACTTCCATTACGTCCTGGCCATAGGGGCCGTATTCGGCATCTTCGGAGGACTAGTCCACTGACTACCACTAATAACCGGGGTCCTAATAAATAATTCTTGGCTTACCGCGCAATTCTTTCTAATATTCGTGGGAGTTAACCTAATTTTCTTTCCGCAACATTTCCTAGGCCTCAGAGGCATGCCCCGGCGATACTCTGACTACCCTGACATATTCGCCTATTGGAATATTATGTCCTCAGTAGGGGCTCTTATATCTGTCGCTGCCATAATTTTATTCACATTTATTATTTGAGAGGCCTTAGCGTCCCAACGCCCTGCTCTATTCCCCAACCACCTCAACACTTCAGTGGAATGGTTTCACAGCACTCCTCCCATAGACCATAGATACCCAGAAACTCCTATAGTCTCTTTCTTGTAATACTCAATAAAGTCCCGACAAGTTTATTATCTAAACATTCAAAACATTGAGCATCACGCAATGAAACGGTATTAATCTACAAAATAACATATCCCCCCTTATAGAACAATTAACCTTGTTCCACGACCACACCATAATTATAATCTTCTCCATTATTACGCTAGTGGCCTACACCCTCCTGACATTATTATTTAACAAACACGCCAACCGCCCTATAACAGAAAACCAGGCCTTAGAATTCATTTGAACTATCATCCCCGCCGCCATCCTTATCTCCATCGCCCTGCCCTCCCTACGCCTGCTATACCTTCTAGACGAATCCCACTCCCCCTCCATCACTGTTAAGAGAGTAGGACATCAATGGTTCTGATCTTACGAATATTCAGACTTCAATAACAAAGAATTTGACTCCTATATAATTCCCACCCATGAGCTCTCCGATAGTATATTCCGCCTGTTAGAGACAGACAACCACACCGTGGTCCCGATACTGACACGGGTCCGGCTATTAACCTCTTCCTCAGATGTAATCCACTCATGGACCGTGCCCTCTTTAGGGGTAAAAGCTGACGCTATGCCCGGTCGGCTCAACCAGCTCAATTTCACAACGCTACAGCCAGGTCTATTCTACGGCCAATGCTCAGAAATTTGTGGGGCCAACCACTCCTTTATGCCCATCACTGTAGAGTCCACCTCAATAACTAACTTCCTCGCCTGGCTAAACACTGATTAATAAAATGGCTGAATACAAGCGCAGGTCTTTTAAACCTCAAATGGCTCTGCCTTTTAAACGGATCCAGTTTAAGAAATATAAAACTGTCAATTTTAAGTCGCCATGCGCTTTTCCGGCATACCTCAAATAGCTCCTATACTATGACTATTATATTCTCTTGCCTTCGTGGCCTCCCTAATAATTCTCTCTTCATTTATATACCTACTAACCCCCGCCATTAACTACCCCCCACGAGCTAGAAGAGCCCTCCTTAGAAAAAATTGAAAATGATAACAAATCTATTTTCCATCTTTGACCCCTCAGCCACCTTCCTAGGGCTCCATCTAAATTGAAACTGGTTGGCCTTATTAGGGGGGGGAATTGCCCTCCCTTTCACCTTCTGGGCCTCCGACTCCCGTCACTCCCGTATTTCTAAAACCCTCATAAATTTTATGGCCAAAGAGTCCTTAAACACCCTTGGTCCTAAAAACAAAGCCACTGTTATATTTATACTTAGCTTATTTACATTTATCCTCTTAAATAATTCCCTGGGGCTTCTCCCCTTCGTATTTACTGCCAGAGCCCACCTGTCATTCACCCTACCACTCGCCCTGACTATGTGACTAGGGTACTTTATATCAAGAGCTGTCACCAACACTACCCACGTCCTATCCCATATACTCCCCCTGGAAACGCCTGGCCCTCTAATGCCTTTTATGGTCCTCATCGAGACCCTAAGAAGCCTAACCCGCCCGTTCACTCTGGCAATCCGCCTATCAGCTAATATAGTAGCAGGCCACCTTCTATTAGCCTTAATAAGCAGGAGGCTTTCAATTATGACCCCATTCACCAACGTCCCAATCATTTTACTACAAATTTTACTAATACTGCTAGAAACTGCAGTCTCCTTAATTCAAGCCTATGTGTTCACCACACTATGCACCCTCTATATTCAAGAAGCCTACGGCAGCCCAGCCCGCTCCGACTTAATCAATGCCCATAAATAACCCAAACGACACATAATATAAGCCTGCACGACATTGGGCATGCTAGAGAAGCAATGATAGCCCTCCCTCACCCCTTCCACCTCGTTAACATAAGCCCTTGACCTTTAGTGAGGATCTTCGGAGCCTTATTCACTACAGCCGGGCTAGTAAACTGATTCCACCACCTCTCCCCTAGATTCCTGTTTCTAGGGCTAATCATCACTATTTTTACCATACACCAATGGTGGCGAGATATTACTCGAGAGGGGGCCCTCCAAGGGCTACACCCCCAAAAAGTACAAACAGGCTTAAAATGAGGCATAATTCTATTCATCACTTCCGAAATCATATTCTTTTTCTCTTTTTTCTGAGCATTTTTCCACTCCAGGTTATCTCCCGCCCTTGATCTAGGCCTATCATGGCCCCCCACAGGAGTACAACCCCTTAGTTACATTGAAGTCCCCCTACTTAACACCATTATCCTGCTAACCTCCGGCATAACAGTCACGTGGGCCCACCACAGGCTCGTCGAAAATAACCACACCCAAGCTTTTGCCGGCCTTGCTCTTACCGTAAGCCTAGGCTTCTACTTCACTGCGCTCCAGGGCCTGGAATATTACGAAGCCTCTTTCACTCTGGCAGACTCCGTGTACGGCTCCACTTTCTTCGTTGCCACAGGATTCCACGGTGCCCACGTAATCATCGGGTCCGTGTTCCTTGCTGTTTGCACGCTCCGCCTTAAAAGGGGGCACTTTTCTAAATCCCACCACTTAGGATTCGAAGCAGCAGCGTGGTACTGACATTTCGTCGATATTGTTTGATTGTTCCTTTACTCTGTTGTGTACTGATGAGGCAGATAAATCTAAAGTGTCCCACACATTTAACTTCGAATTAAAAAATCTTATATTAGTAGCTTTTTAAAGTATAACTTATATATTTGACTTCCAATCAAAAGATTCCATAAATTCATAATTGTAACCCAAATCTTAGCTATAACCCTCACAGGACTCTCCCTGGTCATAATAACATTGGCGTTCCTCTTAAGGAAAAAAAACACCCAAGACCTCGAAAAAAACTCCCAATTTGAATGTGGATTTAATCCATTAACAACATTCCGTAACTCATTTTCCCTGCAATTCTTCCTGATTACAATCATTTTCTTAATCTTTGATGTAGAAATCGCCCTACTTCTCCCCTCCATAGTAGCCATAACTGAAACAGGACTACTAAACTGAGCCTGCCTTCTCCTAGTATTCACAATAATCCTAATCCTAGGTATTGTGTACGAATGACAAGACATATCCTTAGAATGGAAATAAAACCATAGTTTATTAATAAAACATATAATTTGCAATTATAAGAACCACGGTAAACTAAATGTAGTCTATATTAAGACAATTGGTTTACAACCTTTAAAAGCCTCCCATTTAACCGTGATAAAACCAAAATAGCGGTATGTCTTTGTTAAAGACATTAATGGAAGCCCTATCGCAATTAGTTTAATTCTGGCTAAATGATTCTACAAAAATAAATCTCACAGATAACTTCCTTAATAAACCCTCTTCTAATGATAAAAATTAATAAGCAGCTAATCTGGCTTTGGTATTAACACTGACACAACAGGTGCCAGCAGTCGCGGTTACACCTGAAGACTATAATCTACTCCCACCCTGAATTGAACAGCCTGCAAAACTTACGTCCTGTTGGTAAAATATAAACTACGCGCCCTCCCTCATTAGCAATTCTAACACTTAGGAAATAAAAAAGGATTAGATACCCTTGTATTCTAAGCAACAAAAAGGGCCAGGTAGTAAAAGATACACCTATAAAACCTTAAGAATTTGGCAGCCTACTATAAAATCCAAGGAACTTGTTTTATAACCGTCATTACCCGCTTCACCTTGCCTTTTTTATACTTGTATACAACCGGGAAATTGGTCGGCAACACCCCCTAATACCAGGGCCGGCACCTGCTCCGCCCCAAAACCAGGTCACCGTGCAGTATTTAAAGGGAAAATGAGTTACACTATCCTTTGATGCGGATTAAACCTGAAACCTAATATGAAGAAGAATTGGACAGTAAAGCCTAATTAATATCTAGTCTTGAACTTCTGTAAAACGTGTACAAATCGCCCGTCACTCTCGATAAAATTGAGACAAGTCGTAACAAAGTGGGGCTACCTGAAGGTGGCCCTAAACTAAAAACTAGTGAGGGCAACCCCCTCCTTAATGAATGATAGCCATTAAAGATATTTTACTAGTTGCGCCCGTGAACAAATACCCGCAAGCAAGCACAGGTGGAGCTCTAATCTTTAATTACCACTAGAGTGCCAGACTCACCCAAGAGTCTTCAACTCCCCCTCTCTTCACCACAACGGCGACATCCCACTACCCCGGAGTTTACCTCTACTCCTGTCTATGACGGCACTTACCTAGTGAAGCAATATAACTCTATCTTAATTATAACAGGGCTATACTACCGCTTGACCCAAGGGTCAACAGCTCTGCCTGTCAGCCTCCAGCAGGGCGATAGGGCTCTCTTATCTTAATTTATTGTGAGAACTATCCCGCTACGGCGGAGTTTGCCTCTGCCCCTATCTACGGCGGCACTTACCTCACGAAGCAATATAGCTCTATCGTCTCTTATCTTTTAATTTATTGTGGGGGTTCTACTACCCATTTCCAGGAATAACAACTCTGTCAACTCTGCTCCCTCGGCGGAGTTTACCTGCACTAGCCCTACGATAACGCTTAGCTGGCGGAGTAGTAGAGCTCTCATCTTTTAATTTATTGTGGAGCTCTGCTACTGCTTGCCCCAAGGGTAAACAGCTCTGCCTCTCAATCCCAATTCACCTCTGTACTAGACCTACAACAGGGCGGGGAGGAGGGCCCTCTTACCTTTTTAATTGATTACGAAGGCCCCTACTGCCTGTTTCCAGGAGTCAACAACTCTGCCTGTGAAAGCCCTCGAGTCTACCTCTACACTAGGCCTACGATAACACTTACCTAGCGGAGTAGTAGAGCCCTCTTATTTTTTAATTTATTGCGAGGGCTCTACTACTGCCTGTTCCCAGGAGTTAACAGCTCTGCCTTCTCTATCCCGGCTGGAGTTTACCTCTACACTAAACCTGCGATAACACTTACCTTAGCGGAGTAATAGAGCCCTCTTATCTTTAATTTATTGCGAGGGCTCTACTACCTGTTTCCAGGAATCAACAACTCTGCCAGCTCTATCCCCCTCTGCGGAGTTTACCTGCGCTAGGCCTGCGATAGCACTGCCTAGCGGAGTAGTAGAGCCCTCTTATCTTTTAATTTATTGCGAGGGCTCTACTACCTGCTTCCAGGAATCAACAACCCTGGCAATGCCCCCCTACGGAGTTTACCTGTTCTAGGCCTACGATAACACTTGCCTGGCGGAGTAGTAGAGCTCCTTATCTTTTAATTTATGGCGCGTGTGGGGGGGGGGGGGGGGGTTCTACTGCTGCTTGTTTCCAGGAGTGCCCAGATGCCCGGCCTGCCTCAGGCAGAGTAAGAGGGCTCTCATCTTAATTTATTGCGAAGGCTATCCCACTACCTCGGAGTTTGCCTCGGCTCCTATCTATGGCGGCACTTACCTCACGAAGCAATATAGCCCATCTTAATTTATTGTGAGGGCTTTACTACCTGTTTCCAGGAATCAACAACTCTGCCGGTGGAGCCCCCTGCGGAGTTTACCTGCGCTGGGCCTGCGATAACGTTTACCTGGCGGAGTAATAGAGCTCCCATCTTTTAATTTATTAAGAGGGCTCTGCTGCGCTTGAACCAAGGTTAAACAGCTCTGCCTCTCAATCCTAATTCACCTCTATACTAAGCTCACAACCTGGCGGAGGAGTAGAGCCCTCTTACCTTTTAATTGATTACGAAGGCCCTACTGTCTGCCCCCAGGAGTCAACAACTCTGTCAGCTCTATCCTCTACGGAATTTACCTCTACACTAGGCCTACGATAGCACTTGGTAGCAGAGTTCTCTTATCTAATTTATTGTGAGGGTTCTACTACTGCTTGTTTCCAGGAGTGCCCACCTGTCTGCCCCCTGGCAGAGCAATAGGGCTCTCTTATCTTTTAATTTATTGCGAGGGCTCTACTACCTGTTTCCAGGAATCAACAACCCTGCCAACGGCAGAGCCCCGCCCTGCGGAGTTTACCTGCAATAACGCTTACCTGACGGAGTAGTAAGACTCTCATCTTTTAATTTAGGGCGGGGCTCTGCTTACGCTTGCCCTAGGGGTGAACAACTCTGCCTCTCAATCCCAATTCACCTCTATACTAGGCCCACAACCTGGCAGAGTAGGAGAGCCCTCTTACCTTTTAATTGATTACGAAGGCCCTGCTGCCTGTCTCCAGGAATCAACAACTCTGCTTTGAAAGCCCTCGAATCTACCTCTGCGCTAGGCCTACGATAACACTTACCTAGCGGAGTAGTAGAGCCCTCTTATTTTTTAATTTATTGCGAGGGCTCTACTACCTGCTCCCAGGAATCAACAACCCTGGCAATACCCCCTGCGGAGTTTACCTGTTCTAGGCCTACGATAACGCTTACCTGCCGGACTAGTAGAACTCTCATCTTTTAATTTATTACGAGGACTCTGCTACTGCTTACCCCAAGGGTAAACAGCTCGGGCCTACACACCCCTAACTAGTAGGGCAGGACCCCACCAACCAGGAGAGGCCCCTTCACCTCTGCACTAAACCTACAACCTGGCGGGGGAGTAGAGCCCTCTTACCTTTTAATTGATTACGAAGGCCCTACTGTCTGTTTCCAGGAGTCAACAACTCTGCTTTGAGAGCCCTCGAGTCTACCTCTACGTCAGGCCTACGATAACACTTACCTAGCGGAGTAGGAGAGCCCTCTTATCTTTTAATTTATTGCGAGGGCCCTCCTGCCTGTTTTCAGGAGTCAACAACTCTGCTTTGAAAGCCCTCGAGTCTACCTCTACGCTAGGCCTACGATAACACTTACCTGGCGGAGTAGTAGAGCCCTCTTATCTTTTAATTTATTGCGAGGGCTCTACTACTGCCTGTTTTCAGGAGTCAACAGCTCTGCCTTCTCTATCCCGGCCGGAGTTTACCTCTACACTAGACCTGTGATAACACTTACCTAGTGAAGTAGCAGAGTCTCTTATCTTTTAATTTATTGTGGGGGTTCTACTACCTATTTCCAGGAATAACAACTCTGTCAACTCTACTCCCTCGGCGGAGTTTACCTGCACTAGCCCTACGATAACGCTTAGCTGGCGGAGTAGTAGAGCTCTCATCTTTTAATTTATTGTGGAGCTCTGCTACTGCTTGCCCCAAGGGTAAACAGCTCTGCCTCTCAATCCCAATTCACCTCTGTACTAGACCTACAACCGGGGGGCCTCTTACCTTTTTAATTGATTACGAAGGCCCCTACTGCCTGTTTCCAGGAGTCAACAACTCTGCCTGTGAAAGCCCTCGAGTCTACCTCTACACTAGGTCTACGATAACACTTACCTAGCGGAGTAGTAGAGCCCTCTTATTCTTTAATTTATTAAGAGGGCTCTACTACCTGTCTCCAGGAATCAACAACTCTGCCAACTCTACTCCCTCTGCGGAGTTTACCTACGCTAGGCCTGCTATAACGCTTACCTGACGGAGTAGCAGAACTCTCATCTTTTAATTTATTACAAGGACTCTGCTACCGCTTGCCCCAAGGGTAAACAGCTCTGCCTCTCAACCCAATTCACCTCTATACTAGGCCCACAACCTGGCGGGGTAGCAGAGTTCTCTTACCTTTTAATTAATTACGAAGGCCCTACTGTCTGTTTCCAGGAGTCAACAACTCTGCCTGTAAAGGCTTTACTACCCCACCCCTGGCAGAGCAATAGGGCTCTCTTATCTTAATTTATTGTGAAGGCTATCCCACTACTGCGGAGTTGGTGCCGGCTCCTATCTATGGCGGCACTTACCTCACGAAGCAATATAGCTCTATCTTAATTTATTGCGAGGGCTTTACTACCTGTTTCCAGGAATCAACAACCCTGCCAGCTCTGCCCCCTGCGGAGTTTACCTGCACTAGGCCTGTGATAACGCTTACCTGGCGAAGTAATAGAGCTCCCATCTTTTAATTTATTAAGAGGACTCTGCTACTGCTTGCCCCAGGGGTGAACAGCTCTGCCTCTCAACCCCAATTCACCTCTATACTAGGCCCACAACCTGGCGGGGTAGTAGAGCCCTCTTACCTTTTAATTGATTACGAAGGCCCTACTGTCTGTTTCCAGGAGTCAACAACTCTGCCTGTGAAAGCCCTCGAATCTACCTCTACGCTAGGCCTACGATAACACTTACTTAGCGGAGTAGTAGAGCCCTCTTATTTTTTAATTTATTGCGAGGGCTCTACTACTGGCTGTTCCCAGGAGTTAACAGCTCTGCCTTCTCTATCCCGGCTGGAGTTTACCTCTACACTAAACCTGCGATAACACTTACCTTAGCGGAGTAGTAGAGCCCTCTTATCTTTAATTTATTGCGAGGGCTCTACTACCTGTTTCCAGGAATCAACAACTCTGCCAGCTCTACCCCCTCTGCGGAGTTTACCTGCGCTAGGCCTGCGATAGCACTGCCTAGCGGAGTAGTAGAGCCCTCTTATCTTTTAATTTATTGCGAGGGCTCTACTACCTGCTTCCAGGAATCAACAACCCTAGCAATGCCCCCTACGGAGTTTACCTGTACTAGGCCTACGATAACACTTACCTGGCGGAGTAGTAGAGCTCCTGATCTTTTAATTTGCGTGGGGGGGGGGGGGGGGGTTCTACTGCTGCTTGTTTCCAGGAGTGCCCAGATGCCCGGCCTGCCTCAGGCAGAGTAAGAGGGCTCTCATCTTAATTTATTGCGAAGGCTATCCCACTACCTCGGACTTTGCCTCGGCTCCTATCTATGGCGGCACTTACCCTACGAAGCAATATAACCCATCTTAATTTATTGTGAGGGCTTTACTACCTGTTTCCAGGAATCAACAACTCTGCCAGTGGAGCCCCCTGCGGAGTTTACCTGCGCTGGGCCTACGATAACGTTTACCTGGCGGAGTAATAGAGCTCCCATCTTTTAATTTATTAAGAGGGCTCTGCTGCGCTTGAGCCAAGGGTAAACAGCTCTGCCTCTCAATCCTAATTCACCTCTATACTAAGCTCACAACCTGGCGGAGGAGGAGAGCCCTCTTACCTTTTAATTGATTACGAAGGCCCTACTGTCTGCCCCAGGAGTCAACAACTCTGCCAGCTCTATCCTCTACGGAATTTACCTCTACACTAGGCCTACGATAGCACTTGGGGCAGAGTTCTCTTATCTTTTAATTTATTGTGAGGGTTCTACTACTGCTTGTTTCCAGGAGTGCCCACCTGTCTGCCCCCCTGGCAGAGCAATAGGGCTCTCTTATCTTAACTTATTGCGAGGGCTCTACTACCTGTTTCCAGGAATCAACAACCCTGCCAACGGCAGAGCCCCGCCCGGCGGAGTTTACCTGCGATAACGCTTACCTGACGGAGTAGTAAGACTCTCATCTTTTAATTTCGGGCGGGGCTCTGCTTACGCTTGCCCTAGGGGTGAACAACTCTGCCTCTCAATCCCAATTCACCTCTATACTAGGCCCACAACCTGGCGGAGGAGGAGAGCCCTCTTACCTTTTAATTGATTACGAAGGCCCTACTGCCTGTCTCCAGGAGCCAACAACTCTGCCTGTGAAAGCCCTCGAATCTACCTCTGCGCTAGGCCTACGATAACACTTACCTAGCGGAGTAGTAGAGCCCTCTTATTTTTTAATTTATTGCGAGGGCTCTACTACTGCCTGTTCCCAGGAGTTAACAGCTCTGCCTTCTCTATCCCGGCTGGAGTTTACCTCTACACTAAACCTGCGATAACACTTACCTTAGCGGAGTAATAGAGCCCTCTTATCTTTAATTTAGGGCGGGGCTCTGCTACCTGTTTCCAGGAATCAACAACTCTGCCAGCTCTACTCCTCCTGCGGAGTTTACCTGTGCTAGGCCTACGATAACGCTTAGCTGGTGGAGTAGTAAACTCTCATCTTTTAATTTATTACGAGAGCTCTGCTACTGCTTGCCCCAAGGGTAAACAGCTCTGCCTCTCAATCCCAATTCACCTCTATACTAGACCTACAACCTAGTGGGGCAGCAGAGGCCTCTTACCTTTTTAATTGATTACGAAGGCCCTCCTGCCTGTTTCCAGGAGTCAACAACTCTGCCTTTTAGAGCCCTCGAATCTACCTCTACGCTAGGCCTACAATAACACTTACCTAGCGGAATAGTAGAGCCCTCTTACCTTTTAATTGATTACGGGAGCCCTCCTGCCTGTTTACAGGAGTCAACAACTCTGCCTTTTAGAGCCCTCGGGCCTGCCCCTACACCAGACCTACGATAACACTTACCTAGCGGAGTAGTAGAGCCCTCTTATTTTTTAATTTATTGCGAGGGCTCTACTACTGCCTGTTCCCAAGAGTCAACAGCTCTGCCTTCTCTATCCCGGCCGGAGTTTACCTCTACACTAGACCTGTGATAACACTTACCTAGTGAAGTAGCAGAGTCCTCTTATCTTTTAATTTATTGTGGGGGTTCTACTACCTATTTCCAGGAATAACAACTCTGTCAACTCTGCTCCCTCGGCGGAGTTTACCTGCACTAGCCCTACGATAACGCTTAGCTGGCGGAGTAGTAGAGCTCTCATCTTTTAATTTATTGTGGAGCTCTGCTACTGCTTGCCCCAAGGGTAAACAGCTCTGCCTCTCAATCCCAATTCACCTCTGTACTAGACCTACAACAGGGCGGGGAGGAGGGCCCCCTCTTACCTTTTTAATTGATTACGAAGGCCCCTACTGCCTGTTTCCAGGAGTCAACAACTCTGCCTGTGAAAGCCCTCGAGTCTACCTCTACGCTAGGCCTACGATAACACTTACCTAGCGGAGTAGTAGAGCCCTCTTATTTTTTAATTTATTGCGAGGGCTCTACTACTGCCTGTCCCCAGGAGTTAACAGCTCTGCCTTCTCTATCCCGGCTGGAGTTTACCTCTACACTAAACCTGCGATAACACTTACCTTAGCGGAGTAATAGAGCCCTCTTATCTTTAATTTATTGCGAGGGCTCTACTACCTGTTTCCAGGAATCAACAACTCTGCCAGCTCTATCCCCTCTGCGGAGTTTACCTGCGCTAGGCCTACGATAACACTTACCTGGCGGAGTAGTAGAGCTCCTTATCTTTTAATTTATGAGGGGGGGGGGGGGGGTTCTACTGCTGCTTGTTTCCAGGAGTGCCCAGATGCCAGGCCTGCCTCAGGCAGAGTAAGAGGGCTCTCATCTTAATTTATTGCGAAGGCTATCCCACTACCTCGGAGCTTGCCTCGGCTCCTATCTATGGCGGCACTTACCTCACGAAGCAATATAGCCCATCTTAATTTATTGCGAGGGCTTTACTACCTGTTTCCAGGAATCAACAACTCTGCCGGTGGGAGCCCCCCTGCGGAGTTTACCTGCGCTGGGCCTGCGATAACGTTTACCTGGCGGAGTAATAGAGCTCCCATCTTTTAATTTATTAAGAGGACTCTGCTGCGCTTGAACCAAGGGTAAACAGCTCTGCCTCTCAATCCTAATTCACCTCTATACTAAGCTCACAACCTGGCGGAGGAGGAGAGCCCTCTTACCTTTTAATTGATTACGAAGGCCCTACTGTCCGCCCCAGGAGTCAACAACTCTGCCGGCTCTATCCTCTACGGAATTTACCTCTACACTAGGCCTACGATAACACTTGGTGACAGAGTTCTCTTATCTTTTAATTTATTGTGAGGGTTCTACTACTGCTTGTTTCCAGGAGTGCCCACCTGTCTGCCCCCCTGGCAGAGCAATAGGGCTCTCTTATCTTAATTTATTGCGAGGGCTCTACTACCTGTTCCCAGGAATCAACAACCCTGCCAACGGCAGAGCCCCGCCCTGCGGAGTTTACCTGCGATAACGCTTACCTGACGGAGTAGTAAGACTCTCATCTTTTAATTTAGGGCGGGGCTCTGCTTACGCTTGCCCTAGGGGTGAACAACTCTGCCTCTCAATCCCAATTCACCTCTATACTAGGCCCACAACCTGGCGGAGTAGGAGAGCCCTCTTACCTTTTAATTGATTACGAAGGCCCTACTGCCTGTCTCCAGGAGTCAACAACTCTGCCTGTGAAAGCCCTCGAATCTACCTCTGCGCTAGGCCTACGATAACACTTACCTAGCGGAGTAGTAGAGCCCTCTTATTTTTTAATTTATTGCGAGGGCTCTACTACTGCCTGTTCCCAGGAGTTAACAGCTCTGCCTTCTCTATCCCGGCTGGAGTTTACCTCTACACTAAACCTGCGATAACACTTACCTTGGCGGAGTAATAGAGCCCTCTTATCTTTAATTTATTGCGAGGGCTCTGCTACCTGTTTCCAGGAATCAACAACTCTGCCGGCTCTATCCCCTCTGCGGAGTTTACCTGCGCTAGGCCTGCGATAGCACGGCCTAGCGGAGTAGTAGAGCCCTCTTATCTTTTAATTTATTGCGAGGGCTCTACTACCTGCTCCCAGGAATCAACAACCCTGGCAATACCCCCCTGCGGAGTTTACCTGTTCTAGGCCTACGATAACGCTTACCTGCCGGACTAGTAGAACTCTCATCTTTTAATTTATTACGAGGACTCTGCTACTGCTTACCCCAAGGGTAAACAGCTCGGGCCTACACACCCCCAACTAGTAGGGCAGGACCCCACCAACCAGGAGAAGGGCCGAGGGCCCCCCCTTCACCTCTGCACTAAACCTACAACCGGGCGGGGTAGGAGAGCCCTCTTACCTTTTAATTGATTACGAAAGCCCTACTGTCTGTTTCCAGGAGTCAACAACTCTGCTTTGAGAGCCCTCGAGTCTACCTCTACGTCGGGCCTACGATAACACTTACCTAGCGGAGTAGGAGAGCCCTCTTATCTTTTAATTTATTGCGAGGGCCCTCCTGCCTGTTTTCAGGAGTCAACAACTCTGCTTTGAGAGCCCTCGAGTCTACCTCTACGTCGGGCCTACGATAACACTTACCTAGCGGAGTAGGAGAGCCCTCTTATCTTTTAATTTATTGCGAGAGCCCACCTGCCTGTTTTCAGGAGTCAACAACTCTGCTTTGAAAGCCCTCGAGTCTACCTCTACGCTAGGCCTACGATAACACTTACCTAGCGGAGTAGTAGAGCCCTCTTATCTTTTAATTTATTGCGAGGGCTCTACTACTGCCTGTTTTCAGGAGTCAACAGCTCTGCCTTCTCTATCCCGGCCGGAGTTTACCTCTACACTAGACCTGTGATAACACTTACCTAGTGAAGTAGCAGAGCCCTCTTATCTTTTAATTTATTGTGGGGGTTCTACTACCTATTTCCAGGAATAACAACTCTGCCAACTCTACTCCCTCGGCGGAGTTTACCTGCGCTAGCCCTACGATAACGCTTAGCTGGCGGAGTAGTAGAGCTCTCATCTTTTAATTTATTGTGGAGCTCTGCTACTGCTTGCCCCAAGGGTAAACAGCTCTGCCTCTCAATCCCAATTCACCTCTGTACTAGACCTACAACCGGGGCCTCTTACCTTTTTAATTGATTACGAAGGCCCCTACTGCCTGTTTCCAGGAGTCAACAACTCTGCCTGTGAAAGCCCTCGAGTCTACCTCTACACTAGGTCTACGATAACACTTACCTAGCGGAGTAGTAGAGCCCTCTTATTCTTTAATTTATTGCGAGGGCTCTACTACCTGTTTCCAGGAATCAACAACTCTGCCAACTCTGCTCCCTCTGCGGAGTTTACCTACGCTAGGCCTGCTATAACGCCTACCTGACGGAGTAGCAGAACTCTCATCTTTTAATTTATTACAAGGACTCTGCTACTGCTTGCCCCAAGGGTAAACAGCTCTGCCTCTCAACCCAATTCACCTCTTTACTAGGCCCACAACCTGGCGGGGTAGCAGAGTTCTCTTACCTTTTAATTAATTACGAAGGCCCTACTGTCTGTTTCCAGGAGTCAACAACTCTGCCTGTGAAGGCTCTACTACCCCGCCCCTGGCAGAGCAATAGGGCTCTCTTATCTTAATTTATTGTAAAAGCTATCCCACTACTGCGGAATTGGTGCCGGCCCCTATCTATGGCGGCACTTACCTCACGAAGCAATATAGCTCTATCTTAATTTATTGCGAGGGCTTTACTACCTGTTTCCAGGAATCAACAACCCTGCCAGCTCTGCCCCCCTGCGGAGTTTACCTGCACTAGGCCTGTGATAACGCTTACCTGGCGGAGTAATAGAGCTCCCATCTTTTAATTTATTAAGAGGAGCTCTGCTACTGCTTGCCCCAGGGGTGAACAGCTCTGCCTCTCAACCCCAATGCACCTCTATACTAGGCCCACAACCGGGCGGGGTAGTAGAGCCCTCTTACCTTTTAATTGATTACGAAGGCCCTACTGTCTGTTTCCAGGAGTCAACAACTCTGCCTGTGAAAGCCCTCGAATCTACCTCTACGCTAGACCTACGATAACACTTACTTAGCGGAGTAGTAGAGCCCTCTTATTTTTTAATTTATTGCGAGGGCTCTACTACTGCCTGTTCCCAGGAGTTAACAGCTCTGCCTTCTCTATCCCGGCTGGAGTTTACCTCTACACTAAACCTGCGATAACACTTACCTTAGCGGAGTAGTAGAGCCCTCTTATCTTTAATTTATTGCGAGGGCTCTACTACCTGTTTCCAGGAATCAACAACTCTGCCGGCTCTATCCCCTCTGCGGAGTTTACCTGCGCTAGGCCTGCGATAGCACTGCCTAGCGGAGTAGTAGAGCCCTCTTATCTTTTAATTTATTGCGAGGGCTCTACTACCTGCTTCCAGGAATCAACAACCCTGACAATGCCCCCTACGGAGTTTACCTGTACTAGGCCTACGATAACACTTACCTGGCGGAGTAGTAGAGCTCCTTATCTTTTAATTTATGAAGGGGGGGGGGGGGTTCTACTGCTGCTTGTTTCCAGGAGTGCCCAGATGCCCGGCCTGCCACAGGCAGAGTAAGAGGGCTCTCATCTTAATTTATTGCGAAGGCTATCCCACTACCTCGGAGTTTGCCTCGGTTCCTATCTATGGCGGCACTTACCCCACGAAGCAATATAGCCCATCTTAATTTATTGCGAGGGCTTTACTGCCTGTTTCCAGGAGTCAACAACTCTGCCGGTGGAGCCCCCCTGCGGAGTTTACCTGCGCTGGGCCTACGATAACGTTTACCTGGCGGAGTAATAGAGCTCCCATCTTTTAATTTATTAAGAGGACTCTGCTGCGCTTGAGCCAAGGGTAAACAGCTCTGCCTCTCAATCCTAATTCACCTCTATACTAAGCTCACAACCTGACGGAGGAGGAGAGCCCTCTTACCTTTTAATTGATTACGAAGGCCCTACTGTCTGCCCCAGGAGTCAACAACTCTGCCAGCTCTATCCTCTACGGAATTTACCTCTACACTAGGCCTACGATAGCACTTGGTGGCAGAGTTCTCTTATCTTTTAATTTATTGTGAGGATTCTACTACTGCTTGTTTCCGGGAGTGCCCACCTGTCTGCCCCTGGCAGAGCAATAGGGCTCTCTTATCTTAATTTATTGCGAGGGCTCTACTACCTGTTTCCAGGAATCAACAACCCTGCCAACGGCAGAGCCCCGCCCTGCGGAGTTTACCTGCGATAACGCTTACCTGACGGAGTAGTAAGACTCTCATCTTTTAATTTAGGGCGGGGCTCTGCTTACGCTTGCCCTAGGGGTGAACAGCTCTGCCTCTCAATCCCAATTCACCTCTATACTAGGCCCACAACCTGGCGGAGTAGGAGAGCCCTCTTACCTTTTAATTGATTACGAAGGCCCTACTGCCTGTCTCCAGGAGTCAACAACTCTGCCTGTGAAAGCCCTCGAATATACCTCTGCGCTAGGCCTACGCTAACACTTACCTAGCGGAGTAGTAGAGCCCTCTTATTTTTAATTTATTGAGAGGGCTCTACTACTGCCTGTTCCCAAGAGTCAACAACTCTGCCTTCTCTATCCCGGCTGGAGTTTACCTCTACACTAAGCCTGCGATAACACTTACCTTAGCGGAGTAGTAGAGCCCTCTTACCTTTAATTTATTGCGAGGGCTCTGCTACCTGTTTCCAGGAATCAACAACTCTGCCAGCTCTATCCCCTCTGCGGAGTTTACCTGCGCTAGGCCTGCGATAGCACTGCCTAGCGGAGTAATAGAGCCCTCTTATCTTTTAATTTATTGCGAGGGCTCTACTACCTGCTCCCAGGAATCAACAACCCTGGCAATACCCCCTGCGGAGTTTACCTGTTCTAGGCCTACGATAACACTTACCTGCCGGGCTAGTAGAACTCTCATCTTTTAATTTATTACGAGGACTCTGCTACTGCTTACCCCAAGGGTAAACAGCTCGGGCCTACACACCCCGACTAGTAGGGCAGGACCCCACCAAGTAGTAGTAGTAGTAGAACCCCCCCCCCCCCCCCCCTTCACCTCTGCACTAAACCTACAACCTGGCGGGGCAGGAGGGCCCTCTTACCTTTTAATTGATTACGAAGGCCCTACTGTCTGTTTCCAGGAGTCAACAACTCTGCTTTGAGAGCCCTCGAGTCTACCTCTACGTCAGGCCTACGATAACACTTACCTAGCGGAGTAGGAGAGCCCTCTTATCTTTTAATTTATTGCGAGAGCCCTCCTGCCTGTTTTCAGGAGTCAACAACTCTGCTTTGAAAGCCCTCAAGCCTACCTCTACGCTAGGCCTACGATAACACTTACCTAGCGGAGTAGGAGAGCCCTCTTATCTTTTAATTTATTGCGAGAGCCCTCCTGCCTGTTTTCAGGAGTCAACAACTCTGCTTTGAAAGCCCTCAAGCCTACCTCTACGCTAGGCCTACGATAACACTTACCTAGCGGAGTAGTAGAGCCCTCTTATCTTTTAATTTATTGCGAGGGCTCTACTACTGCCTGTTTTCAGGAGTCAACAGCTCTGCCTTCTCTATCCCGGCCGGAGTTTACCTCTACACTAGACCTGTGATAACACTTACCTAGTGAAGTAGCAGAGTCCTCTTATCTTTTAATTTATTGTGGGGGTTCTACTACCTATTTCCAGGAATAACAACTCTGTCAACTCTACTCCCTCGGCGGAGTTTACCTGCACTAGCCCTACGATAACGCTTAGCTGGCGGAGTAGTAGAGCTCTCATCTTTTAATTTATTGTGGAGCTCTGCTACTGCTTGCCCCAAGGGTAAACAGCTCTGCCTCTCAATCCCAATTCACCTCTGTACTAGACCTACAACAGGGCGGGGAGGAGGGCCCTCTTACCTTTTTAATTGATTACGAAGGCCCCTACTGCCTGTTTCCAGGAGTCAACAACTCTGCCTGTGAAAGCCCTCGAGTCTACCTCTACACTAGGCCTACGATAACACTTACCTAGCGGAGTAGTAGAGCCCTCTTATTTTTTAATTTATTGCGAGGGCTCTACTACTGCCTGTTCCCAGGAGTTAACAGCTCTGCCTTCTCTATCCCGGCTGGAGTTTACCTCTACACTAAACCCGCGATAACACTTACCTTAGCGGAGTAATAGAGCCCTCTTATCTTTAATTTATTGCGAGAGCTCTACTACCTGTCTCCAGGAATCAACAACTCTGCCAGCTCTATCCCCTCTGCGGAGTTTACCTGCGCTAGGCCTGCGATAGCACTGCCTAGCGGAGTAGTAGAGCCCTCTTATCTTTTAATTTATTGCGAGGGCTCTACTACCTGCTTCCAGGAATCAACAACTCTGCCAGTGGAGCCCCCTGCGGAGTTTACCTGCGCTGGGCCTGCGATAACGTTTACCTGGCGGAGTAATAGAGCTCCCATCTTTTAATTTATTAAGAGGACTCTGCTGCGCTTGAACCAAGGGTAAACAGCTCTACCTCTCAATCCTAATTCACCTCTATACTAAGCTCACAACCTGGCGGAGGAGGAGAGCCCTCTTACCTTTTAATTGATTACGAAGGCCCTACTGTCTGCCCCCAGGAGTCAACAACTCTGCCAGCTCTATCCTCTACGGAATTTACCTCTACACTAGGCCTACGATAGCACTTGGTGGCAGAGTTCTCTTATCTTTTAATTTATTGTGAGGGTTCTACTACTGCTTGTTTCCAGGAGTGCCCACCTGTCTGCCCCTGGCAGAGCAATAGGGCTCTCTTATCTTAATTTATTGCGAGGGCTCTACTACCTGTTTCCAGGAATCAACAACCCTGCCAACGGCAGAGCCCCGCCCTGCGGAGTTTACCTGCGATAACGCTTACCTGACGGAGTAGTAAGACTCTCATCTTTTAATTTAGGGCGGGGCTCTGCTTACGCTTGCCCTAGGGGTGAACAACTCTGCCTCTCAATCCCAATTCACCTCTATACTAGGCCCACAACCTGGCGGAGTAGGAGAGCCCTCTTACCTTTTAATTGATTACGAAGGCCCTACTGCCTGTCTCCAGGAGTCAACAACTCTGCCTTCTCTAGCCCGGCTGGAGTTTACCTCTACACTAAACCTGCGATAACACTTACCTTAGCGGAGTAATAGAGCCCTCTTATCTTTAATTTATTGCGAGGGCTCTGCTACCTGTTTCCAGGAATCAACAACTCTGCCGGCTCTATCCCCTCTGCGGAGTTTACCTGCGCTAGGCCTGCGATAGCACTGCCTAGCGGAGTAGTAGAGCCCTCTTATCTTTTAATTTATTGTGAGGGCTCTACTACCTGCTCCCAGGAATCAACAACCCTGGCAACACCCCCCCTGCGGAGTTTACCTGCTCTAGGCCTACGATAACGCTTACCTGCCGGACTAGTAGAACTCTCATCTTTTAATTTATTGCGAGGGCTCTGCTACTGCTTACCCCAAGGGTAAACAGCTCGGGCCTACACACCCCCAACTAGTAGGGCAGGACCCCCACCAACCAGGAGAGGCCCCCTTCACCTCTGCACTAAACCTACAACCTGGCGGGGCAGGAGGGCCCTCTTACCTTTTAATTGATTACGAAGGCCCTACTGTCTGTTTCCAGGAGTCAACAACTCTGCTTTGAGAGCCCTCGAGTCTACCTCTACGTCAGGCCTACGATAACACTTACCTAGCGGAGTAGGAGAGCCCTCTTATCTTTTAATTTATTGCGAGGGCCCTCCTGCCTGTTTTCAGGAGTCAACAACTCTGCTTTGAAAGCCCTCGAGTCTACCTCTACGCTAGACCTACGATAACACTTACCTAGCGGAGTAGTAGAGCTCTCATCTTTTAATTTATTAAGAGGGCTCTCCTACTGCTTGTTTCCAGGAGTCAACAGCTCGCCGGCTCTGCTACCCCGGCGGAGTTTGCCTCTACACTAGGCCTACGATAACACTTACCTAACGGAACGGCAGAGTCCTCTTATCTTTTAATTTATTGTGAGACCCTACTAAAACCTGCCCAAGAGTCAACAGCTCTGCCAGGAGGGGCCCTCCTAAGTTTGCCTCTCCACTAGATCGCGGCGGCACTTACCTGGCGGAGTAGTAGGGCTCTCTTATTTCATGCCTATTCCAAAAATTACAAACCCCGCCACTATAAAAGAGCCCTCTCCAAACAGACCCCCTAATACACTACTCTTACCCCGATAAAAAATATAAAATATAACAACGAACAAGGTAAAAACACCTTTCATGTCATCATTATCAACTTGTCATACCGCATACGAGGTAGCACCCCTCGCACCCAAATAACCAACATCGTGATCAAAATAATCTTTACAAACAACCTCCCAGTTAAATCCCCGCCGCCTAACATCATTAGCCTAAAAAGAGTCCTTAGAAAAATAATCATACCATACTCTGCCAAAAAAAACAAGACAAAAAGCCCCCTTCTGTACTCTGTGTTAAACCCAGACACCAACTCTGATTCCCCCTCCCTCAAATCAAACGGAGTACGATTTAACTCCGCCAGTAACCTTACAAATCAAATCCCCCCTAAGAAAGGCCTAATAAACACCATTCAATATTTAAACCTCAAATAATCATCTAAGTTATAACTCCCAATCACAACCACAAATCTCAACATAATCAATACCATACTCACCTCGTAAGAAACAGTCTGCGCCACTGCGCGCAAGCTGCCCAACATAGAAAACTTCGAATTACTAAACCAACCCCTCATAAGGACAGGATACACACCCAAACCCAAACAACATAATACATAAACAACCCTTAACTTTAATTCTGTCATCCCCAACCTGGAAGGAAACCTAATCCAAACCAGAAACATAAGACTCAATATACTAAAAGGCCTGCACAAATATAACCAATAATTACTCATACTTAATATTACTACCTCATTAGTAAACAACTTTACAGCGTCCCTGAACGGCTGTAAAAGGCCCTTAAACCCCGCCTTGTTCGGCCCCTTGCGCAGTTGGATATACCCAAGTAATTTCCGCTCGCAATACGTCACAAAAGCCACCCCCACTAAAACACTCACAATCAAAACTAACCTTTTCCCCACAATCACTAAAACCACCCTTTCTCATAAAATTTATTGTAATAAACACTGTTATATTAACATCTACAAATCCTAAATTTGTCGCATAATCTGCCAAGTGCCTCCTTTATAACGAAAATATAACATGCTTAACACCTAAACCCTTACTTACTGTTAATAACATTTTTAAAGCTTAAGTTTAATACACTAATCTGCCAAATAAGCAGCAAATTACTAATAAACCTAAGATTAGAAGTCCTGGTTTGGTCTGACACCTTACTCTTAAGCCTGCTCTCGCAATACCATTTTTGAAAAATAACAGTTTAATTAACTTAAGGCGTGTACCCCAACTCCTTCAAAAAACAAACCCCCCAAAACAAAAAAAAGTACATAAAATACAACACGGACACTACCTGACCAACAACAACGTAAGGCGCCTCAACGGGGCAGGCCCCAAGCCACGTCAAAAGAAAAAAAACCACAACAAATCTCCAGAAAAACCCCCGCGATACCTTGCATAAACCTATCCCCCGCCTCTTACTAACAAATATAAAAGGAATCATATAAAACACCAAAATACTTATTAATAACGCCACTACCCCCCCCAATTTACTTGGAATAGAACGCAAAATAGCGTAAGCAAATAAATAATATCACTCCGGCTGGATATGTGCCGGGGTCCTCAACACATTAGCAAAATTAAAATTCTCAGCGTCCCCCAACACATAAGGATCCACTATAACCACACACAATAACAAAAACACAGCCACAATAAACCCAACAACATCTTTAGCCCTATAATAAGGGTGAAACGGCACTTTATTCAAGTCCCTCCTGACCCCCACCGGATTATTAGACCCCCTCTCATGCAAGTATACAATGTGAATCACCACTATTCCTAAAATAACGAAAGGCACCAAAAAATGGAAAACAAAAAACCGCCTCAACGTTACCCCCCTAACCGCAAACCCCCCCCACAGCCACTCCACCAAACTGCCACCTAAATAAGGCACTACTGACAAAAGATTAGTAATCACAGTCGCCCCTCAAAAAGACATCTGCCCCCACGGCAGAACATACCCTAGAAACGCCACCGCCATAATTAACAATAACAAACTAACCCCTACCGCCCAAACATGCCCTATCCGGTAAGAACCATAATACAGACCCCGCCCTATGTGCAAATACGTAAAAATAAAAAAAAAAGAAGCCCCATTCGCATGAACAGCCCGCAACAACCAGCCATAATTTACATCCCGCATGATATGCACCACCCTTTGAAATGACACCTCAACATAATTCAAATAGTGCACTGCCAACAATACTCCAGTTAAAATTTGAACCATTAAACACAGCCCCAACAAAGACCCAAAATTCCATATGCTGCTTAAATTAACAGGGCCCGGAAGCTTCACAACAACTCCCTCAACTGACCTCAACAACACATCTCGCTTACGCAAAAAAATCACCCCTTTTTTCCATCTCTATTTTACAAAAATAATATTTTCCTTAAACTAAAAAAGATTCTGAAACCCCCTGTAATCAACACCCCCACCACAATTATGTCTTTCTTTATATCCCTAACCTTCTTCATTACATCCATTGTCATTACAACATCAAGGCTGTCTTTCATTATCGTGTTTGAATTCTTCAGCCTCCCATCCGCCACATTTGAATTCCCCATCGTCCTTGACACCATATCAACCATATTTGCCTCCCTAGTCCTGCTAATTTCCTCCGCAGTGATTCTCTACAGAACCTCTTACATATCCGACGAATACTTAAACAAACGATTCACCCTTCTAGTTATCCTATTTATCACAAGCATGATGTCCCTCATCTTCGCCCTCAACATTATCGCGGTAATGCTCGGCTGAGACGGGCTAGGCCTCACCTCCTTCATTCTAGTGGCCTACTACCAGAGTAAAAAATCCAACTCTGCAAGTATAATTACAGCCCTCTCTAACCGAATCGGGGACTCAGCCTTATTAGTTGTCATCGCCCTTATAGCCCAAACCAACTCCTGAAACTTCCTCCTCACCCCTCTCTCTTCGTTCAATACCATTACAATCTTATTTGTCATACTAGCTGCCATAACCAAAAGAGCCCAAATACCATTCTCCGCCTGACTGCCCGCCGCAATAGCAGCTCCAACTCCTGTTAGAGCCCTCGTCCACTCCTCAACATTAGTAACTGCAGGCATCTACCTCCTCATTCGATTCAACCCTCTAATTATAAAATTATCACTTAACCACCCTCTAATCTTTATCGGACTATTAACCTCGATCATAGCAAGACTCAGGGGCTGCACAGAAACCAACTTAAAAAAAATCGTCGCCCTTTCTACTTTAAGCCAACTAGGCCTGATAACCGCCACACTAGCCTTGGGCATAAGAACATTGGCATTCTTCCACCTCCTCACTCACGCCGCTTTCAAAGCTCTGCTATTCATCGCCTGCGGCAAAATAATCCACGAATCCTCAGCCTCTCAAGACCTGCGACTTATAGGAGGGCTTATAAATAAAATCCCCTTCACATGAATCACCCTCAACATCTCCAACTTTGCCTTAAGAGGACTTCCATTCCTGGCAGGATTTTATTCAAAAGACTTAATCTATGAGTCCGCCCTAATAAATCACTATCAAACCACCATCTTCGTGATATTTTCACTAGCAATCGCCCTTTCTCTCGTCTACTCTGTCCGGATAATATTCTTTAGTATATCAAACAATCAAACAACAACTCCTTTATTTAACACCTCAGAAACAGACCCCTCAGCTATAAAATCCATAAAAATTCTGGCAGTGCCCGCAATAACTTCAGGAGCCTTGATCTCCTGACTGATATTCAATAAGCCCTTAATAATCCTCCTCCCACCCGGAATTAAAATCCTCCCAACTACTTTCCTTATTATCTGTTTCTCCCTGGGCTTAATAATTTCCCTGTCCTCGCACAACCTGCCACCCTCAATAACACTTATGCTCCTAGCCCCCCTTAAAATATGGCACCTTCCCGTCCTAACCTCCTCCACCGCAGGGCCTGCCCTCGTTAAATCAAATCAGTTAAAACAACTAGAAACAGGCTGACTCGAATTACTATCCGCCCAAGGACTCTCAACCGCCTCCCTACTCTACTCCGCGAATATCACCAAATCCCAAGCTCACCAAACTCCCACACTATTGGCCTTATTTGCCGTCTCCATCTTCATTACCCTCCTATCC